>JALJCO010000088.1:0-38889 GCA_023101725.1 Atherinomorus stipes
CCTGCAGGTCTCTATCGAACCCTGCAGGTCTCTGTGAACCCTGCAGGTCTCTGTGAACCCTGCAGGTCTCCCTGGCTTCCCTGGGTCTCTGCAAACCCTGCAGGTCCTCACCAACTCCCTGCAGGTCTCTTAGCCCTGCAGGTCTCTGTGAACCCTGCAGGTCTTCTATAAACCCTGCAGGTCTCTGTAAACCCTGCAGGTCTCTACAAACCCTGCAGGTCTCTGTGAACCCCTGCAGGTCTCTATAAACCCTGCAGGTCTCTGTGAACCCTGGAGTCTCCTATAAACCCTGCAGGTCTCTGTGAACCCTGCAGGTCTCTCTGTAAGCCCTGCAGGTTCTCTATAAACCCTGCAGGGTCTCACAAACCCTGCAGGTCTCTGTAAACCCTGCAGGTCTTCCCTCGGTCTTCTTCGCTCCCCTCGGTCTCTGCTGCCCTTCTCTATAAACCCTGCAGGTCTCTGTAAACCCTGCAGGTCTCTATAAACCCCTGCAGGTCTCTGTGAACCCTGCAGGTCTCTATAAACCCTGCAGGTCTCTGTGAACCCTGCAGGTCTCTGTAAACCCTGCAGGTCTCCAAAACCCTGCAGGTCTCTGTGAACCCTGCAGGTTTCTATAAAACCCCCTGCAGGCTCTATAACCCCTGCAGGTCTCTGTGAACCCTGCAGGTCTCTGTAAACCCCTGCAGGTCTCTGTAACCCTGGTCTCTATGCCTGTCTTGTGGCCTGGGTCTCTGACCCTGGGTTTTAACCCTGCAGGTCTCTGTGAACCCTGCAGGTCTCTATAAACCCTGGTCTCCCTGTCTCTTTCCTGCAGGTCTCTGTGAACCCTGCAGGTCTCTTGTGAACCCTGCAGGTCTCTGTAAACCCTGCAGTCTCTGTACCTGGGGGTCTATGCCTGGGTCTCTGTTGGTCTCTGTGAACCCTGCAGGTCTCTGTAAACCCTGCAGGTCTCTGTGAACCCTGCAGGTCTCTGTAAACCCTGCAGGTCTCTGTGAACCCTGCAGGTCTCTGTAAACCCTGCAGGTCTCTGTGAACCCTGCAGGTCTCTGTAAACCCTGCAGGTCTCAGACCCCTGCAGGTCTCTGTGAACCCTGCAGGTCTCTGTGAACCCTGCAGGTCTCTGTGAACCCTGCAGGTCTCTGTAAACCCTGCAGGTCTCTATAAACCCTGCAGGTCTCTGTGAAACCTGCAGGTCTCTGTAAACCCTGCAGGTCTCTGTGAACCCTGCAGGTCTCTGTGAACCCTGCAGGTCTCTGTGAACACTGCAGGTCTCTGTGAACCCTGCAGGTCTCTGTAAACCCTGCAGGTCTCTATAAACCCTGCAGGTCTCTGTGAACACTGCAGGTCTCTGTGAACACTGCAGGTCTCTGTGAACCCTGCAGGTCTCTGTAAACCCTGCAGGTCTCTGTAAACCCTGCAGGTCTCTATAAACCCAGCAGGTCTTCTTAAACCCTGCAGGTCTCTGCAAACCCTGCAGGTCTCTGCACCCTGCAGGTCTCTGTGAACCCTGCAGGTCTCTGTAAACCCTGCAGGTCTCTGTGAACCCTGCAGGTCTCTGTGAACCCTGCAGGTCTCTGTAAACCCTGCAGGTCTCTGTGAACCCTGCAGGTCTCTGTAAACCCTGCAGGTCTCTGTGAACCCTGCAGGTCTCTGTGAACCCTGCAGGTCTCTGTAAACCCTGCAGGTCTCTATAAACCCTGCAGGTCTCTATAAACCCTGCAGGTCTCTATAAACCCTGCAGGTCTCTGTGAACCCTGCAGGTCTCTGCAGGAACCCTGCAGGTCTTTGTGAACCCTGCAGGTCTTTGTAAACCCTGCAGGTCTTTGTAAACCCTGCAGGTCTCTGTAAACCCTGCAGGTCTTTGTGAACCCTGCAGGTCTCTGTGAACCCTGCAGGTCTTTGTAAACCCTGCAGGTCTCTGTGAACCCTGCAGGTCTCTGTGAACCCTGCAGGTCTTCTTAAACCCTGCAGGTCTCTGTGAACCCTGCAGGTCTCTGTAAACCCTGCAGGTCTCTGTGAACCCTGCAGGTCTCTGTGAACCCTGCAGGTCTCTTGGAACCCTGCAGGTCTCTGTGAACCCTGCAGGTCTCTGTGAACCCTGCAGGTCTCTTGGAACCCTGCAGGTCTCTGTACACCCTGCATGTCTCTGGGAACCCTGCAGGTCTCTGTGAACCCTGCAGGTCTCTGTAAACCCTGCAGGTCTCTATAAACCCTGCAGGTCTCTTGGAACCCTGCAGGTCTCTGTACACCCTGCATGTCTCTATAAACCCTGCAGGTCTCTGTAAACCCTGCAGGTCTCTGTAAACCCTGCAGGTCTCTATAAACCCTGCAGGTCTTCTATAAACCCTGCAGGTCTCTATAAACCCTGCAGGTCTCTGGGAACCCTGCAGGTCTCTGTAAACCCTGCAGGTCTCTATAAACCCTGCAGGTCTCTATAAACCCTGCAGGTCTCTATAAACCCTGCAGGTCTCTATAAACCCTGCGGTCTCTGGGCGCGGGGAACCCTGCAGGTCTCGAGAACCCTGCATTTGGTTCTGTGAACCCTGCAGGTCTTCTTAAACCCTGCGGGCCTGGAACCCTGCAGGTCTCTGTAAGCCCTGCAGGTCTCTGTGAACCCTGCAGGTCTCTGTGAACCCTGCAGGTCTTGGAACTCCCTGCAGGTCTCTGTGAACCCTGCAGGTCTCGCTATAACCCTGCAGGTCTCTTGGAACCCTGCAGGTCTTTGTGAACCCTGCAGGTCTCATGGAACCCTGCAGGTCTCTGTAAACCCTGCAGGTCTCTGTGAACCCTGCAGGTCTCTTGGAACCCTGCAGGTCTCTGTGAACCCTGCAGGTCTCTGTGAACCCTGCAGGTCTCTGGAACCCTGCAGGTCTCTGTGAACCCTGCAGGTCTCTTGGAACCCTGCAGGTCTCTGTACACCCTGCATGTCTCTGGGAACCCTGCAGGTCTCTGTGAACCCTGCAGGTCTCTGTGAACCCTGCAGGTCTCTGTGAACCCTGCAGGTCTCTTGGAACCCTGCAGGTCTCTGTGAACCCTGCAGGTCTCTGTAAACCCTGCAGGTCTCTGTAAACCCTGCAGGTCTCTGTGAACCCTGCAGGTCTCTTGGAACCCTGCAGGTCTCTGTGAACCCTGCAGGTCTCTGTGAACCCTGCAGGTCTCTTGGAACCCTGCAGGTCTCTGTGAACCCTGCAGGTCTCTTGGAACCCCTGCAGGTCTCTGTACACCCTGCATGTCTCTGGGAACCCTGCAGGTCTCTGTAAACCCTGCAGGTCTCTGAACCCTGCAGGTCTCTTGGAACCCTGCAGGTCTCTGTAAACCCTGCATGTCTCTGGGAACCCTGCAGGTCTCTGTAAACCCTGCAGGTCTCTGTAAACCCTGCAGGTCTCTGTGAACCCTGCAGGTCTCTGTAAACCCTGCAGGTCTTCTTAAACCCTGCAGGTCTTCTCAAACCCTGCAGGTCTCTGTAACCCTGAGGCCTCTAAACCCTGCAGGACTGCGGCCCCTCATGGGACTGACCTGAGTATCCCTGCTTTTCTGTACGACGTGTCAGAATCTACCTGATGTGATGACATCATCCACAGCGTTTTTTATCAGCCAGTAAAACGGAGGAAAATGGAAGCAGCTGAGGTGAATGTGACGTTGTCAGAGGAAGAGGATGCTGGTCAGTGGAGCAGATGGCCCTGCGTTTTCTGTCAGAACTGGCCCTGCAGGCCAAGTTTCCGGTTCCATCAGCTCAGTTCCACGGCCGGATGCTGCTCTGATGGGAGAGTCCTTCTCAGCCAATCACTGATCAGTTCAGGCAGAGGAGTCCCAGATGGAGGAAGCAACGGTGAAACCTGGCAGGTCTTGGTTCAGCCTCCTCTCTGACTGAGTCCTGCAGCGGTCACGGTGGTCCTGGAACCTGGTGTAGTGGACCAGGTGTCATGTGATCCACCGTCTCGGTCTGCGTGCCTCGAAAGTCATCCAGGAAAGACTTGGATGCATCCGGAGAAAAACGTCCTCTGATGCTGAGAGGAACATCATCACATCAGGGAATTTCCAAAGAGAGACCTGCAGGTCTTTGTAAACCCTGCAGGTCTTCTGTAAACCCTGCAGGTCTCTGTAAGCTCTGCAGGTCTCTGTACACTCTGCAGGTCTTCTTTAAACCCTGCAGGTCTCTCTAAACCCTGCAGGTCTCTAGGAAACCCTGCAGGTCTCTGATGCAAAGCCTGCAGGTCTCTGTGAACCCTGCAGGTCTCTGTAAACCCTGGAGTCTCTGTGAACCCTGCAGGTCTCTGTAAACCCTGCAGGTCTCTGTGAACCCTGCAGGTCTTCTGTAAACCCTGCAGGTTCTCTGTAAACCCTGCAGGTCTTGTGAACCCTGCAGGTCTCTGTGAACCCTGCAGGTCTCTGTAAACCCTGCAGGTCTCTATAAACCCTGCAGGTCTCTGTGAACCCTGCAGGTCTCTATAAACCCTGCAGGTCTCTATGAACCCTGCAGGTCTCTATAAACCCTGCAGGTCTCTGTAAACCCTGCAGGTCTGTATAAAACCCTGCAGGTCTCTATGAACCCTGCAGGTCTCTATGACACCTGCAGTCTCTATAAACCCTGCAGGTCTCTATAAACCCTGCAGGTCTCTATAAACCCTGCAGGTCGTCTGTGAACCCTGCAGGTCTCTATAAACCCTGCAGGTCTCTGTAAACCCTGCAGGTCTCTATAAACCCTGCAGGTCTCTATAAACCCTGCAGGTCTCTATAAACCCTGCAGGTCTCTGTAAACCCTGCAGGTCTTTATGTCATCCCTGCAGGTCTCTATAAACCCTGCAGGTCTCTCTATAAACCCTGCAGGTCATCTGTAAACCATGCAGGTCTCTGTAAACCCTGCAGGTCTCTTGGAACCCTGCAGGTCTCTGTGAACCCCTGCAGGTCTCTGTAAACCCTGCAGGTCTCTATAAACCCTGCAGGTCTCTGAAAGCCCTGCAGGTCTCTGTAAACCCTGCAGGTCTCTATAAACCCTGCAGGTCTCTGTAAACCCTGCAGGTCTCTGTAAACCCTGCAGGTCTCTATAAACCCTGCAGGTCTCTGGAAAGCCTGGAGGTCTCTGCTAAACCTGTAGGTCTCTGTAAACCCTGCAGGTCTCTATAAACCCTGCAGGTCTCTGTAAACCCTGCAGGTCTCTGTAAACCCTGCAGGTCTCTATAAACCCTGCAGGTCTCTATAAACCCTGCAGGTCTCTGTAAACCCTGCAGGTCTCTATAAACCCTGCAGGTCTCTTGAAACCCTGCAGGTCTCTATAAACCCTGCAGGTCTCTATAAACCCTGCAGGTCTCTATAAACCCTGCAGGTCTCTTGGAACCCTGCAGGTCTCTGTAAACCCTGCAGGTCTCTGGGAACCCTGCAG
The DNA here is from genome assembly GCA_023101725.1 of Atherinomorus stipes. Taxonomy (NCBI): domain Eukaryota; kingdom Metazoa; phylum Chordata; class Actinopteri; order Atheriniformes; family Atherinidae; genus Atherinomorus; species Atherinomorus stipes. The sequence continues at coordinate 5,381 of JALJCO010000088.1, forward strand.
GTCTCTTGGAACCCTGCAGGTCTCTTGGAACCCTGCAGGTCTCTGTGAACCCTGCAGGTCTCTGTAAACCCTGCAGGTCTCTGTAAACCCTGCAGGTCTCTATAAACCCTGCAGGTCTCTATAAACCCTGCAGGTCTCTAGCAAACCCTGCAGGTCTCTGGGGAACCCTGCAGGACTGCGGCCCTCGGGGGACTGACCCTGAGTATCCCTGCTCTGTACGACGTGTCAGGAATCTACCTGATGTGATGACATCATCCACAGCGTTTTTATCAGCCAGTAAAACGGAGGAAAATGGGAGAGCAGCTGAGGTGAATGTGACGTTGTCAGAGGAAGAAGGGAGAAGAGGATGCTGGTCAGTGGAGCAGATGGCCCTCCCGTCTGTCTGGTCTGTCAGAACCGGCCCTGCAGGCCAAGTTCCCGGTTCCTGGCTCCAGTTCCACGGCCGGATGCTGCTCTGCGAGGGAACCTTCTCACAGCCAATCACTGATCAGTCTCAGGCAGAGGGAGTCCCAGATGGAGGAAGCAACGGTGAAACCTGGCAGGTCTGGTTCAGCCTCCTCTCTGACTGAGTCCTGCAGCGGTCAAGAAGTGGATCCTGGAAACCTGAGTGGACCAGGTGTCATGTAAACCACCGTCTCGGTCTGCGTGCCTCGAAAGTCATCCAGGAAAGGCGTGATGCATCCGGAGAAAGCGTCCTCTGATGCTGAGAGGAGCATTAGTCACATGAGGGTTTACAGAGACCTGCAGGTCTTTTAGCAAACCCTGCAGGTCTCTGTGGAAGCCCTGCAGGTCTCTGTAAACCCTGCAGGTCTCTATAAACCCTGCAGGTCTCTGTAAACCCTGCAGGTCTCTGTAAACCGTGCAGGTCTTCTTAAATCCCCTGCAGGTCTCTATAAACCCTGCAGGTCTCTATAATCCCTGCAGGTCTCTATGAAGCCCTGCAGGTCTCTGTAAACCCTGCAGGTCTCTGTAAACCGTGCAGGTCTCTGTAAACCCTGTAGGTCTAGATCTCTGTAACCCTGCAGGTCTCTGTAAACCCTGCAGGTCTCCCTGTCTTCTTAAACCCTGCAGGTCTCTATAAACCCTGCAGGTCTCTATAAACCCTGCAGGTCTCTATAAACCCCTGCAGGTCCTCTGTAAACCCTGCAGGTCTTCTATAAACCCTGCAGGTCTCTCTATAAACCCTGCAGGTCTCTATAAACCCTGCAGGTCTCTGTAAACCCTGCAGCCTCCGTGCAGGTCTCTGTAAACCCTGCAGGTCTCTATAAACCCTGCAGGTCTCTGTGAACCCTGCAGGTCTCTGTGAACTCTGCAGGTCTCTGTAAAACCTGCAGGTCTCTGTAAACCGTGCAGGTCTCTGTAAACCCTGTAGGTCTTCTTAAACCCTGCAGGTCTCTATAAACCCTGCAGGTCTTTGTAAACCCTGCAGGTCTACGTAAACCCTGCAGGTCTCTGTAAACTCTGCAGGTCTCTGTAAACCCTGCAGGTCTTCTTAAACCCTGCAGGTCTCTATAAACCCTGCAGGTCTCTATAAACCCTGCAGGTCTCTATAAACCCTGCAGGTCTCTGTAAACCCTGCAGGTCTCTGTAAACCGTGCAGGTCTCTGTAAACCCTGTAGGTCTTCTTAAACCCTGCAGGTCTCTATAAACCCTGCAGGTCTTTGTAAACCCTGCAGGTCTACGTAAACCCTGCAGGTCTACGTAAACCCTGCAGGTCTCTATAAACCCTGCAGGTCTCTGTAAACCCTGCAGGTCTCTGTAAACCCTGCAGGTCTTTGTAAACCCTGCAGGTCTACGTAAACCCTGCAGGTCTACGTAAACCCTGCAGGTCTCTATAAACCCTGCAGGTCTCTGTAAACCCTGCAGGTCTCTGTAAACCCTGCAGGTCTTTGTAAACCCTGCAGGTCTACGTAAACCCTGCAGGTCTCTATAAACCCTGCAGGTCTCAGGTCCATCCATCGCAGCTCTCCAAACTGGATGCACGGTGTGTGCACGTGCATGTATAAGCATCACATAACAGCAGGTCCTTCTGATGCCATTAACTCGTCTGAGGAGCTTCTTTTCTGAAATGACCTCATTCAGAGGCTGCAATCAAATAACTTTGGAGAAAATGTGTCAAAGTGTCCGAAGCAGCGATGAAAAGGGAGGAAGTCCAGTAAGCTGAGCGGCCTCCGTGGACACAGGAGAAGCTGAAAGTGACGTATACCTCTGCTCCTCTCTGAATAATGGATCTGCTGTTGGTATGAATGGATACCATGTCCTCTGAAGTACTATCAGTCGTAGATATCATTACCATTCATTAAGATCAGACTGAGAGTGTTTTGCATGTCCTTTCTCCTTCCCCAGCTCACGGACGTTGTCCCTCTCCCGTTTACTGTCCTCTCATCATTGCTTCTCTCTGTGAATGTACCTGACATGACTGCTCACCACGACTCCCCCTCCCCCCATTCCTTCCTGCTGTCAGAGCGAACATGTGGCACCGAACCCAGAGATTCCCACGTTGACCATAGCAGGATGAGAGCTGGAGTGACTCACGGCGGAAATCTAGGAAATGTGTTAATTTGTCTTTTCTTGCCAAGCCTTGTTCCAGGAAATCCCTCCTGGGAAGAGCTGGTGAAAAGTGAACAATGTTTTCCCCATCAGAGCTGCAGAGGCAGCGAGGTTAGCTGTCACGAGCCCTTCCTTCATTTGTTCCTGGATAACAGGTCTCCCACCCCCCAGATCTGGTGTTAGAGGACTGATGGCTGAGCTGGAAACGGTTTCCTGAAGGCCTGCTGAGGTTCACATGCGATCGGAGGAGCTTGCACTTCTTTATTTAAATGCAAAGATGTTGTTGGTCATTCTTAGTTTTAAACATGGTAAATCAAGTTTTAGGAGGTGAGAAAGCAACGTTTGCATTCAGCTTACAGTGTTTTCAACTGCTAAAACACAAAAAGCAAAAACTTTTCACAACCTTTACGTCGTTTTTCAGGTTACACACACTTCTCACAGAAAGAAACATGTTTACAACAAAAAATAAACATGTTTACAGCAGGAATAAACATGTTTACAGCAAAAAATAAACACATTTACAGCAGGAATAAACACATTTACAGCAAAAAATAAACACGTTTACAGCAGGAATAAACATGTTTATAGCAAAAAACAAACACGTTTACAGCAGAAATAAACATGTTTACAGCAAAAAATAAACACGCTTACAGCAGAAATAAACATGTTTACAGTAAAAAAATAAACACGCTTACAGCAGAAATAAACATGTTTACAGCAAAAAATAAACATGTTAACAGTCTGGTTCAAACATCATTTTAGGTTTAATAGGTCAAGTTTACCTTCATGATAACTGTGAGGGGGTGAATTTATTTTATTTATTTTCTTCTTGTCCTGTCCAGCATCAGCAGCAGAATGATGATCTGGCTGCTTTATTCTGTTGAACAGTTTTGCTTTGCCAAGCGGGCTTTATGAACATAAGGCTCCACTTGATATCATGTTTATTCATTTTATTTCTTTAATTAAACATTTGTCTATAACACCATTCCATATCATACTGCTGGGCCTGACAAGGAGAAATGAAAGTTAACAGAGGTAATGATAGAAAGTGAAACAGAGAGAGAGGAGTAAGGAAGAGGAAGAGAGAGAGAAGAGAAAACATGAATCCACTTCCACAGTTCACTGGGCACATCTGTACACGCGATCCTTAAACAACCAAGGTCTCTGTTGGAAAACAAAACAAGCAATCCCCTATAGGAGGACCTGCAGGTGGTTTAAAGTGCTGATGACACGTTTTTGACATTTTTTCCATGTTTTATAGACCCAAACGTCCTTCATGATGATCTATGTAACATAAACAAGCGTAGCTGCATAGATGAGTTATTAGAAAACATGGCTGCTTTTCTGACCAGACTGTGGCGCTGTGAGCCGAAACCGGATATGACGTCTGCGAGAGAACGGAGAGTACTCTTCTTCGCTGCTTATTTTACACTGAAGTGGCTTCATCGCGCTTTTTAAGCTCCTTTTCTAGTTTTACAGAAAAACAGTAACGACTCAGCCTTCAAATTGTGGTGACAGTTAATAGTTAAAAGCTCGTAAGTGCAGCGTTAGTTTATTTAGGTTTTCTACAGATTCGGGTTTTATTTTGAAGAGGATAAAGAAGCAGATCGGAGTCTTTCTCACCGGTAAACAGGCAGCAACCGGACCTCTCTGATCGTCTACAGCATCTGTTTACTGAAAGTTCAGGAACCAGCGTGTTGAGACTTCTAACACAATGAAACTGCGATCATCTCCTCGGAAATCTTCTTTTTCATCCATCGTTGCTTCATCACATCGGTCATACAGCTGCTGCTATCGGCAGAGACCTGCGGCTCGGTTATATGAGGACGTCTCTGGGACAGACAGCTGCTGCTCGGTTATATGAGGACGTCTCTGGGACAGACAGCTGCTGCTCGGTTATATGAGGACGTCTCTGGGACAGACAGCTGCTGCTCGGTTATATGAGGACGTCTCTGGGACAGACAGCTGCTGCTCGGTTATATGAGGACGTCTCTGGGACAGACAGCTGCTGCTCGGTTATATGAGGACGTCTCCTTCATCAGATGTCCTCCAGCTGCTTCCAAAGCTGCATCCTTTCCTCCATCTTCATCCTTATAAACGGGAACTATTTAAAACTCCACTGGAACCATGGAAGTTGTTATTTCCTCATTTTTTATAGGCTAATTATTTACCGCGGCTAGCTTGCAGCTGCTGTTAGCTGCGAGCTAACACAGGGACGAGTGCCTCATTTCTGTCACGCCTGGCTCTAGTTTATGTCAAACTCCTTTGTGGGTCTGTTGTCTGTTTTTGTGTTGTTCCGGGTCGCTCCTTACAGTTCTGGTTCTGCTTGTGTTGTTCCGGGTCGCTCCTTACAGTTCCGATTCCCTCTGTGTGGTCTTGTTACAGTTCTGGTTCTGCTTGTGTTGTTCCGGGTCGCTCCATACAGTTCCGGTTCTGCTTGTGTTGTTCCGGGTCGCTCCTTACAGTTCCGGTTCTGCTTGTGTTGTTCCGGGTCGCTCCTACAGTTCTGGTTCCCTCGGTGTGGTCTTGCAGGCTTTTATCTGAACCAGTGGACCTGAGGCTGGAGACAGACTGTAGGCAGCTGCTACAGTTCTACTCCGGTTCTAGCGTGTAAAATGTGATTTCCCCAAATTCCTCCTCATTATCATCACTTTTCTGAACTGGCTGATGATCCAGCACAATCCAGTTCCAATCTAGTTGTTCTGGAGCATCTTTCATGTTTTCCACAGCTTAGATTATACATGTAAGTCAATGGGCGGACCGCAACTCTGTATGTCGCCGACGTCACAACATGGCGGCTCGTTTCGTGACTGAGAAGCTACTAGCCTTTAGCCGAGCCTCCTAAACATCAGATATTTGTGTAAATACATGTCTGAATAACTTCTAACTGCACAGAACTACTTATTTTGGCTTGGTGTGTTGTTGTACGGCAAAGTTACTTGAAGTGAAGGTCGTGTCATCAACACTTTAAATATCCTCCGATCATACAAACACACGCAGAACTACGCAGAGAAGAGGTACAACCTAGTCAGAGCAATGGGAAGCATCATCATCATCATCATCATCATCATCATAATAAAGGGTCTCCATGGTGATACAGTCATGCAGATGCAGCCTCGTCTCTGCAAGGAGGAGGAAGCCCGCAAAGCCCGAGACCCAGGCCCCCAGCAGCCACCCAGAGGCCCAGATCCCAGCCACCTCCCAAAAAGAGCGGACATGCATCCCCCAGAGGGCGGCAGAAGGCGGCCCCAGCCGGGGCGCCCCGTGGTCTTGGGGTCCAGGCCCCAGTGGACCAAGACCAGCAGCTGCCGACCCCACCGGGCGCCACCCCCCACCCCTTGGGGCAGGCACAGTGCGGGGCCCCGGGCCCAAGTGCCAAGGGGTGCCCCCCCCCACCCAACCGAGGCGGCCAAACCGACACTGAGGGAGAACCGGACCCCCCAGACACCCCCCTCAGCTTGATGTCCCTGCCCCACACACCTGACACCAGGGTGCTACCACCCCCACACTCACCCACATGCACTCCCCCCCACACACATGCACCCACCCGCCCCTCCCTCCAACCTTACCTAAACACAATTTTTGAATTTTTCATAACTCATCAGTTTAGATGTTATTTAATCTGGAAATTACACATAATTAGGGCGTGTCCTTTTGATTGACAGGTGGCAGACCGGATGCGGGTCAGTGGCTAACAGTTAGCTCCTTGTTAGCTCTCAGTAAAGTCTCAGTCTGCAGCAGAGCAGCAACATGGTGGTTTTTAGCAGCTAACAGTCCAAACATGTCTGACCTTTATCCGCCGCTCAGGAGGCTAATCTTCGTTAGCTCCTGTTAGCTTCCAATTAGCTCGGTTAGCATTTAGCCCAGAAACTACGTCCATATTTTCCCAGTCTTCCGCTCCAGCCCACTTCAACCCCCTGCCTAGCAGGTGAGGGTTTGTCTGGCTGTGGGATGCAGCGGAGATCAGGTTTGAGGAAGCGGTCCATCCTGATCCGGGTTCTGCTCCATGTTCTGAGCATCAGGACTTAAACGCCTCATAGCTGTGAAACGTGGTGTCAAACGGGGTTTGTAAGGAAGCCTGGCGGGAACGGGACACTTCCCAACCGGTCTCTCCTCTCAGCGTCCTCCTACGCTGTCGTCACTCCTTCGGCTCCGTTCACTTCTCTGAGCCCACATGTGAGTTTACGTTGGCCTGTGTGGGGGGGTAATTACAGAGCAGAGGAAAAATGAAAAACTCTTCCCCTGTGAAGGCTTCCCTCCCTCCTCCTCCCTCCTCCAGCCTGAACGAGCCTGGTGGAGCCCCGAGAGCTCCTCAGACCGGCTTTCTGATTCACCTTACATAACAGACTTCCCTCCGAGCTCCAGTCTGGGGAGAAAAGCGGGGTGTCGAGTTTCTCTTCAACAATGGAAATTCAATCAGGAAATGGAGAGGAGGTGGCGAGCGTGACCTGGGGCTGGGTTTCCTGCCGTCCCTCCGGGCCGCGGGCAGCGGCATCAGACGATCCGGTGCTGGGAGACGACCTGCAGGCTGCGAGGAAGATCGAGCGCTTTGATATCCCGCTCAGCAGCCTGAAGAGGATGTTTGAGAAGCCGGCTGCCCCCCGCCCGGTAAGTACGGCCTCTTTTAGGGGCAATTCAGCCTTTTCACTGCAACAAAGTCCAACTTTCCCTCAGCTTATTTGTCCGGCTCGAGCTTTTTGTGACGGTCATGGTGCGATCTTCTTACCTCCACATTTGCTTCAAACATACTCGTTGCAGTTTGGCTTTTTCCATGATTTGGTTTTGGAAAAGTGCTTCCAGGACTGGGTGCTGGCTGGAGTGGAGAGCGGCCTTCCCTCCTCCGCTTCGTTTTTCCATCCCAGCTGGCTTCTCCGGGAGGAAAATCTGCGTCTGTTGGAGCCGAGGCGTTCCATTCGTCTCCGTAACGTCAGGATGGCCTACTTTCTGCTCCTGCGGTTCACTCAACTTCAGCTCAATGCCTTTTAATCTCCCAAGGACCATGAGCTCAGGGAGGATGCATGAGAGCCTCTTAAAAACCCCCAACATGATCTGCAGGAGCCTATGAATTATGGGAAACGTAGTTGAGAGCATGTGGCCGTGCCAACAGGGTTGCAGACATCTGACACTGTTATTTCAGACCTATTTTGAGGGTCTTTATGGTGAAGCAGGACTTTAAAAATAAGCGTGTGATCGCTCCGTCAGCTGGTGGAAGCAGCCAGAAGCTTCTGTGAGGGCAGAGAGTCGGCGGGGGGGGGGGGGGGGAGGGGGGGGGTTATCAGCACATCTGGCTCCGCATACGAAAACATGACTGCGGTGACAGAGCCGCATCACTGCAGCCTGTTTGCAACTTTCATGTTTCCTTTTGGCTTTCAGTCCGGTTTTTAAAGGAACATTCCACCCACAGAATGATGTAACTTTATTTTCCAACTTTCATATAATGGAGTTCACCGGGGTCCGAGCCAAAAAGGTCATAAAAGTCCACAAAAACGTGTCAATATTCCTCCATACTGCTCGTCCAATGTAATCCACGTGTCCTGAGTGGGTAGCGTCCAGAATTTACTGGAAACGACGTCATTTAGTAGATTTTTAGAGACTAAACAGTACTACATCAGTACTACAGCAGTACTACATCAGTACTACATCAGTACTACATCAGTACTACATCACATCTCCTGCGAGCACGTCGATGCACGTTCATGAAACTACGGAAGTCGTGGCAGACGAGATCACGCGTTCTCTTTTTCTTTCTTTCTCTGTTTTAAACCAACATCAACCCCTCTTGGACCCTCTTGTGTTTGTCTGCAGCTCTGTCGCTCTTAGCACAATGTAAACAGAGAATTTCTTCTTCTACGCTTGTATTATCGGCAGAGTAGGCTCTGAACCCCGGGGCTTCTGTAGTTTCATGAATGTGCATATGCGTCCGTCATGAAAGTAAGATGTTCTACTGTTTAGGCTCTAAAAATCTACTAAATGACGTCGTTTCCAGTAAATTCTGGACGCTACCCACTCAGGACACGTGGATTACGTTGGACGAGCAGTATGGAGGAATATTGACACGTTTTTGTGGACTTTTATGGACCTTTTTGGCTCGGACCCCGGTGAACTCCATTATATGAAAGTTGGGGGGAAACGAGAAGCCTTCCTGATCGCCGGCTGCATTTGAGATATTAAAAAAGTGCTGCAGAGTCTTTCTCACCATGAGGGGGGGTGGAAGATAAAGTTGCATCATTCTGTGGGTGGACTGTTCCTTTAAGGTTAATGCAGTTTCTTGTCGGGCTGCAGCAGAACGATCCAGAACCGTCGCAGCCGCTCCACTTGCAGTTGGGGAATTTCAAACAGAATGACTGAGGCGGGTTTCAGGATGGATGTCGGAGCGGCTCGTTTGCAGGAAACGAAGTTTCCGTGTTTTTCTTAAATCCTGAGAGCCGTTTGTGGGGATGAAATCTCTAAATATCATCCTGGGCGTACAGGAGGAATCCAGGAGCAGAAATCCATGAAATATTTGATTTTGTTTGCTTTCTTGAGGACCAAACTTATGGATTGTATCTGGACAGTGCTTGCAGGAAGAACGTGTCCGTGGTGTCTGTAAATCTTTTGGAGAATGTTTTTTTTTCTTACTGAGCAGCATGACGTTACTTTGTTTGTAGTTTATCTCTTATTTGCATCATTTCCATCTTATTTTCCCACCATAAAGTAAAGATGAAGCGGGTCATAATCCTGTAGAATGTTGGACACGTCTGACGTCGTCTGAGTTAAAGCACGGTGGATTTCTGATTGGGGGGGGGCAAAATTCAATGCAATTCAGTATGGATTCAGCTCCTGACCCATAGGGGGCGCTGTGTGTATGCATGGATGCTGCGTTACAACAACAAAATGGCAACCATGTTTTTTATTTCAGATGTTTCATCTATTATTGATTCAGGTATGTTTACATGCGCATGAAAATGAAATGTGAACCGATACTGATCATTTTCTGCTTCTCATGGCTGATATCAACACTGATCTTAAAGCTGAAAATGATGTCATCATTCCTTCACCAGAATACGACCTAGCTCTTTACATTTTTACTAAAAGCGACCCCTAGCGGTGGGTACGTGATGCCGAGGGTCTCCCCGCCGAGACTAAATGAAACATGGCGGATTTCCCATCAATCTTCTGTAGAAATTTATATTCTTTGGGATTTATTCTGGATTCAGCATTGTTTTGAAAAGTTTCTAGTGGCAAATATCCACTTTATTTTCATAATATCCACTTGGTTTATGTAGAAAATCTAAAGTTTTTTGTTTTAATATACAATCGTCTTCAAAATTCCTACCCTCCAATTATTAAAGAAGGAAAAATCAGCTGTCAGTGAAATAAGATGAAACTAACAAAAGTAAATAAAAATTATCTGAAAATCGTCACATTGATTCTGAATTGTGGTTCAACAGAAATATTAAAAACAATCGAATAAAAAATAAACAAGTAAACAAGCATGATGGGGCTCCGAAGCTAAAATGTTGTTGAGCAACACTTTGAGACAATCAGGTGTTTCTGTAACGTCCAATCAGACGTCGGCACCTGTTGACAGGTATGTTGGTCCATGTTCATGGGAAAGATGCGCTGGTGTGAGTAAGCGTCATGCTGGAACTACTTTTTACAGATGTGTTACTACACAATGGTAAACACCTGGAATTACTTTTTTTAAATTGTTTTTTTATTCTGATTCTGATTTTTATTCTTTCTTAAAATCTTTTTATTGGATTTTTGTCCACTCAAAACAAACCACAGCATTACAGAGTATCCAGGTTGGGTTGTAGACAGATGATATAGGTGTCAACATACAATACGTGTTAGTAACAACTAATTAACCCAAAGCCAGAACGGCGTCTGAGAATGAACCGTTTGACCCACTCTTCCTTCCCAACCGCTACTTGAGGCTGGAAAAAAACAAACAAACAAACAAACACCACACCCTAAGAACAGAGGTTGCTGTTGCTTAAAGCAGTCAGTCTTCTGGTTGGAGGTTAGTTTTGTCCAAATGTTCTATGAGGGGCTGCCAGGTTTCCTTAACAACACTACCAGAGACCTCACGTAGCCAGCTATTGTGTGAAGGGGGGGGGGCAACATGCTTCCATTTAAGTAAAATAAGGCCCCAACACCCACATGCAAGTGCATGTGGGTGTTGGGGTATGTGTGTGGGGAGTGTGTGAGTGTGGGGGTGGTAGCAGTGGTAGCGCCCTGGTGTCAGGTGTGTGGGGAAGGGACGTCAGGGTGAAGGCTGGCCTGTCCTGGGGGGGAGGGTGTTGTCTGGGGGGTCCGATCCTCCTGGGTTTCGGTTGGGCCGCCTGGGTTGGGGGCTACTCCTGGGCGCTAGGGCCCTGGGCCCAGCGCGTCCCCGCCCCAGGGGCTGGACAGCGCCTGGTGGGGTCGACAGCTGCTTGGGCCTGGGCCCCCAGACCGCGTGGCGTTCCGGCTGGGGCCGCCCTCTGGGGGATGCATGTCCGTTCTTTTGGGGGGTAGCTGGTATCTGGACCTCTGGGTGGCTGCTGGGGGCCCGGGTCGTGAGCTTTGCAGGCTTCCTCCTCCTTGCAGAGACGAGGCTGCATCTGCATGACTGTATCACCATGGAGCACCCTTTATTATGATGATGATGCTGTGACACTGCTTCCCATTGCTCTGACTAGGTTTTACCTCTTCTCTACCTCCCATTGCGATGACTAGGTTGTACCTCTTCTCTACCTCCCATTGCGATGACTAGGTTGTACCTCTTCTCTACCTCCCATTGCGATGACTAGGTTGTACCTCTTCTCTACTTCCCATTGCGATGACTAGGTTGTACCTCTTCTCTACTTCCCATTGCGCTGACTATGTTGTACCTCTTCTCTGCTTTCCATTGCGATGACTAGGTTGTACCTCTTCTCTACTTCCCATCACGCTGACTAGGTTTTACCTCTTCTCTACCTCCCATTGCGCTGACTAGGTTGTACCTCTTCTCTGCTTTCCATTGCGATGACTAGGTTGTACCTCTTCTCTACTTCCCGTTGCTCTGACTAGGTTGTACCTCTTCTCTGCTTCCCATTGCGCTGACTAGGTTGTACCTCTTCTCTGCTTCCCATTGCGCTGACTAGGTTGTACCTCTTCTCTGCTTCCCATTGCGATGACTAGGTTGTACCTCTTCTCTGCTTTCCATTGCGATGACTAGGTTGTACCTCTTCTCTGCTTCCCATTGCGCTGACTAGGTTGTACCTCTTCTCTACTTCCCATTGCGATGACTAGGTTGTACCTCTTCTCTACTTCCCATTGCGATGACTAGGTTGTACCTCTTCTCTGCTTTCCATTGCGATGACTAGGTTGTACCTCTTCTCTGCTTTCCATTGCGCTGACTAGGTTGTACCTCTTCTCTACTTCCCATTGCGATGACTAGGTTGTACCTCTTCTCTGCTTCCCATTGCGCTGACTAGGTTGTACCTCTTCTCTACTTCCCATTGCGATGACTAGGTTGTACCTCTTCTCTGCTTTCTATTGCGATGACTAGGTTGTACCTCTTCTCTGCTTTCCATTGCGATGACTAGGTTGTACCTCTTCTCTGCTTTCCATTGCGATGACTAGGTTGTACCTCTTCTCTACTTCCCATTGCGATGACTAGGTTGTACCTCTTCTCTACTTCCCGTTGCGATGACTAGGTTGTACCTCTTCTCTACTTCCCGTTGCGATGACTAGGTTGTACCTCTTCTCTGCTTTCCATTGCGATGACTAGGTTGTACCTCTTCTCTGCTTCCCATTGCGATGACTAGGTTGTACCTCTTCTCTACTTCCCATTGCGATGACTAGGTTGTACCTCTTCTCTGCTTTCCATTGCGATGACTAGGTTGTACCTCTTCTCTGCTTCCCGTTGCTCTGACTAGGTTGTACCTCTTCTCTGCTTTCCATTGCGATGACTAGGTTGTACCTCTTCTCTGCTTCCCATTGCGATGACTAGGTTGTACCTCTTCTCTACTTCCCATTGCGATGACTAGGTTGTACCTCTTCTCTGCTTTCCATTGCGATGACTAGGTTGTACCTCTTCTCTGCTTCCCATTGCGATGACTAGGTTGTACCTCTTCTCTACTTCCCATTGCGCTGACTAGGTTGTACCTCTCTCTCTGCTTTCCATTGCGATGACTAGGTTGTACCTCTTTTCTGCTTTCCATTGCGATGACTAGGTTGTACCTCTTCTCTACTTCCCATTGCGCTGACTAGGTTGTACCTCTTCTCTGCGTAGTTCTGCGTGTGTTTGTATGATCTGAGGATATTTAAGCCACCTGCAGGTCCTCCTGTAGGGGATTGTTAGTTTGGTTTTCCGACAGAGACGTTGGAATGTTGTTTTAGGGATTTCTGTACGGATGCACCAGTGAACTGTGGAAGTGGATCCATGTTTCTCTTTCTCTCTCTCTCTCTCTCTCTCTCTCTCTCTTCCTCTTCCTCACTCCTCTCTCTCTGTTCCACTTTCTATCATTACCTCTGTTAACTTTCATTTCTCCTTGTCAGGCCCAGCAGTATGATATGGAATGCTGTTCTAGACAAATGTTTAATTAAAGAAATAAAATGAATGAACATGATATCAAGTGGAGCCTTATGTTCATAAAGCTCCGCTTGGTAAAGCAAAACTGTAAAGCAGTAAAGAACAACACAATAAAGCAGCCAGGTCATCATTCTGCTGCCATGATGCTGGACAGGACAAGAAAAAAAAAAGTAAAATAAGGCGTCTGGCCGGTAGAGTTGTGAGGGCCAGTACCTGCCGCTGTTTGACAGGTAGGTTAGGTGTTGCAGGTGGGGGGAACCAAACAGGGCTGTGCATGAGTCTGGACTAAGATCTATGCCAAGCACTTGTGCAGGAGTCTCGAAAATTTGGCACCAAGCCAATGAGATTAGAACAGAACTAAAACATTTGTGTGGTTTGCAGGTGACTGTTTACACCTGTTGCAGTTGTCACTGGGGCTGAGGTAAATCTTCACGAGCCGGGAATTTGTGTTGTGAGCCTTAAAAAGATTTTTGCATTGTAACAAGCCATGCTGGCAAATGCCATGCCGATAACGATACTCCTATCTCCTAAACATCACCCTGGAACTACTTTTTACAGACGTGTTACTACACGATGGCAAACATCACCCTGGAACTACTTTTTACAGACGTGTTGAAACACAATGGCAAAAATCACCCTGGAACTACTTTTTACAGACGTGTTACTACACGATGGTAAACATCACCTTGGAACTACTTTTTACAGACGTGTTACTACACGATGGTAAACGTCACCCTGGAACTACTTTTTTACAGACGTGTTACTACATGATGGTAAATGTCACCCTGAGACTACTTTTTACAGACGTGTTACTACATGATGGTAAACGTCACCCTGGAAATACTTTTACAGACGCGTTACTACACGATGGTGAACATCACCCAGGAACTACTTTTACAGAGGTGTTACTACACGATGGTAAACATCACCCTGGAACTACTTTTACAGAGGTGTTACTACATGATGGTAAACATCACCCAGGAACTACTTTTACAGACGTGTTACTACACGATGGTGAACATCACCCAGGAACTACTTTTACAGAGGTGTTACTACACGATGGTAAACGTCACCCTGCAACTACTTTTTACAGACGTGTTACTACACGATGGTAAACATCACCCAGGAACTACTTTTTACAGACGTGTTACTACACAATGGTAAACGTCACCCAGGAACTACTTTTACAGAGGTGTTACTACACGATGGTAAACGTCACCCTGAACTACTTTTACAGAGGTGTTACTACACGATGGTGAACATCACCCAGGAACTACTTTTACAGAGGTGTTACTACACGGTGGGAAACGTCACCCTGGAACTACTTTTACAGACGTGTTGCTACACAATAGTATACGTCACCCTGGAACTACTTTTACAGACGTGTTACTACACGATGGTAAACGTCACCCTGGATCTACTTTTTACAGACGTGTTACTACACGATGGTTAACATCACCCTGGAACTACTTTTTACAGACTTAATACTACACGATGGTAAACATCACCCTGGAACTACTTTTTACAGACGTGTTACTACACAATGGTAAACATCACCCTGGAACTACTTTTTACAGACGTGTTACTACACGATGGTTAACATCACCCTGGAACTACTTTTTACAGACTTAATACTACACGATGGTAAACATCACCCTGGAACTACTTTTTGCAGATGTGATACTACACGATGGTAAACATCACCCTGGAACTACTTTTCACAGACGTGTTACTACACGATGGTAAACATCACCCTGGAACTACTTTTTACAGATGCGTTACTACACGATGGTAAACATCACCCTGGAACTACTTTTACAGACGTGTTACTACACGATGGTAAACATCACCCTGGAACTACTTTTTACAGACGTGTTACTACACGATGGTAAACATTACCCTGGAACTACTTCTCACAGACGTGTTACTACACGATGGTAAACATCACCCTGGAACTACTTTTTACAGACGTGTTACTACACAATGGTAAACATCACCCTGGAACTACTTTTACAGACGTGTTACTACACAATGGTAAACGTCACCCTGAACTACTTTTACAGACGTGTTACTACACGATGGTAAACATCACCCTGGAACTACTTTTTACATACGTGTTACTACACGATGGTAAACATCACCCTGGAACTACTTTTACAGACGTGTTACTACACAATGGTAAACGTCACCCTGGAACTACTTTTTACAGACGTGTTACTACACGATGGTAAACATCACCCTGGAACTACTTTTTACAGACGTGTTACTACACAATGGTAAACGTCACCCTGGAACTACTTTTTACAGACGTGTTACTACACTGTGGTTAACATCACCCTGGAACTACTTTTACAGACGTGTTACTACACGATGGTAAACATCACCCTGAACTACTTTTTCAGACGTGTTACTACACGATGGTAAACGTCACCCTGGAACTACTTTTTACAGACGGTGTTACTACATGATGGTAAACGTCACCCTGGAACTGCTTTTTACAGACGTGTTACTACACGATGGTAAACATCACCCTGGAACTACTTTTACAGACGTGTTACTACACGATGGTAAACGTCACCCTGGAACTACTTTTACAGAAGTGTTACTACACGATGGTGAACATCACCCAGGAACTACTTTTACAGACGTGTTACTACACGGTGGTAAACGTCACCCTGGAACTACTTTTACAGACGTGTTGCTACACAATAGTATACGTCATCCTGGAACTACTTTTACAGACGTGTTACTACACGATGGTAAACGTCACCCTGGAACTACTTTTTACAGACGTGTTACTACACGATGGTTAACATCATCCTGGAACTACTTTTTACAGACTTAATACTACACGATGGTAAACATCACCCTGGAACTACTTTTTACAGACGTGTTACTACACGATGGTAAACATCACCCTGGAACTACTTTTACAGACGTGTTACTACACGATGGTCAACATCACCCTGGAACTACTTTTCACAGACGTGTTACTACACGATGGTTAACATCACCCTGGAACTACTTTTTACAGACTTAATACTACACGATGGTAAACATCACCCTGGAACTACTTTCACAGACGCATTACTACACAATGGTAAACATCACCCTGGAACTACTTTTCACAGACGTGTTACTACACGATGGTAAACATCACCCTGGAACTACTTTTACAGATGCGTTACTACACGATGGTAAACATCACCCTGGAACTACTTTTACAGACGTGTTACTACACGATGGTAAACATCACCCTGGAACTACTTTTTACAGACGTGTTACTACACGATGGTAAACATCACCCTGGAACTACTTCTCACAGACGTGTTACTACAAGATGCTAAACGTCACCCTGGAACTACTTCTCACAGACGTGTTACTACACGATGGTAAACATCACCCTGGAACTACTTCTCACAGACGTGTTACTACAAGATGCTAAACGTCACCCTGGAACTACTTTTTACAGACGTGTTACTACATGATGGTAAACATCACCCTGGAACTACTTTTACAGACGTGTTACTACATGATGGTAAACATCACCCTGGAACTGCTTTTTACAGACGTGTTACTACACGATGGTAAACGTCACCCTGGAACTACTTTTTACAGACGTGTTACTACACAATGGCAAACATCACCCTGAAACTACTTTAACAGACGTGTTACTACACGATGGTAAACATCACCCTGGAACTACTTTTTATAGACGTGTTACTACACAATGGTAAACGTCACCCTGGAACTACTTTTACAGACGTGTTACTACACGGTGGTAAACGTCACCCTGGAACTACTTTTTACAGACGTGTTACTACACAATGGTAAACATCACCCTGGAACTACTTTTTACAGACGTGTTACTACACAATGGTTAACATCACCCTGGAACTACTTTTTACAGACGTGTTACTACATGATGGTAAACATCACCCTGGAACTACTTTTTACAGACGTGTTACTACACAATGGTTAACATCACTCTGGAACTACTTTTTACAGACGTGTTACTACACGATGGTAAACATCACCCTGGAACTTCTTTTTACAGACGTGTTACTACACGATGGTAAACATCACCCTGGAACTACTTTTTACAGACGTGTTACTACACGATGGTAAACATCACCCTGAAACTACTTTTTACAGACGTGTTACTACACGATGGTAAACATCACCCTGGAACTACTTTTACAGACGTGTTACTACACGATGGTAAACATCACCCTGGAACTACTTTTTACAGACGCGTGTTACTACATGATGGTAAACATCACCCTGGAACTGCTTTTTACAGACGTGTTACTACACGATGGTAAACATCACCCTGGAACTACTTTTACAGACGTGTTACTACACGATGGTAAACGTCACCCTGGAACTACTTTTACAGAGGTGTTACTACACGATGGTAAACGTCACCCTGGAACTACTTTTTACAGACGTGTTACTACACGATGGTAAACATCACCCTGGAACTACTTTTACAGACGTGTTACTACACGATGGTAAACGTCACCCTGGAACTACTTTTACAGAGGTGTTACTACACGATGGTAAACATCACCCAGGAACTACTTTTACAGACGTGTTACTACACGATGGTAAACGTCACCCTGGAACTACTTTTACAGAGGTGTTACTACACAATAGTATACGTCACCCTGGAACTACTTTTACAGACGTGTTACTACACGATGGTAAACATCACCCTGAAACTACTTTTTACAGACGTGTTACTACACGATGGTAAACATCACCCTGGAACTACTTTTTACAGACGTGTTACTACACGATGGTAAACATCACCCTGAAACTACTTTTTACAGATGTGTTACTACACGATGGTAAACATCACCCTGGAACTACTTTTTACAGACGTGTTACTACACGATGGTAAACATCACCCTGGAACTACTTTTTACAGACGTGTTACTACATGATGGTAAACATCACCCTGGAACTGCTTTTTACAGACGTGTTACTACACGATGGTAAACATCACCCTGGAACTACTTTTACAGACGTGTTACTACACGATGGTAAACGTCACCCTGGAACTACTTTTACAGAGGTGTTACTACACGATGGTAAACGTCACCCTGGAACTACTTTTTACAGACGTGTTACTACACGATGGTAAACGTCACCCTGGAACTACTTTTACAGAGGTGTTACTACACAATAGTATACGTCACCCTGGAACTACTTTTACAGACGTGTTACTACACGATGGTAAACATCACCCAGGAACTACTTTTACAGACGTGTTACTACACGATGGTAAACGTCACCCTGGAACTACTTTTACAGAGGTGTTACTACACAATAGTATACGTCACCCTGGAACTACTTTTACAGACGTGTTACTACACGATGGTAAACATCACCCTGGAACTACTTTTTACAGACGTGTTACTACACGGTGGTAAACATCACCCTGGAACTACTTTTTACAGACGTGTTACTACACGGTGGTAAACATCACCCTGGAACTACTTTTTACAGACGTGTTACTACACGGTGGTAAACATCACCCTGGAACTACTTTTTACAGACGTGTTACTACACAATGGTTAACATCACTCTGGAACTACTTTTTACAGACGTGGTACTACACGATGGTAAACATCACCCTGGAACTACTTTTACAGACGTGTTACTACACGATGGTAAACATCACCCTGGAACTACTTTTACAGACGTGTTATTACACGATGGTAAACGTCACCCTGGAACTACTTTTACAGACGTGTTACTACATGATGGTAAACATCACCCTGGAACTGCTTTTTACAGACGTGTTACTACACGATGGTAAACATCACCCTGGAACTACTTTTACAGACGTGTTACTACACGATGGTGAACGTCACCCTGGAACTACTTTTACAGAGGTGTTACTACACAATAGTATACGTCACCCTGGAACTACTTTTACAGACGTGTTACTACACGATGGTAAACGTCATCCTGGAACTACTTTTACAGACGTGTTCCTACACGATGGGAAAACCCTGGAACTACTTTTACAGACGTCGTCTCCATCAGATTGAACTCATGTTTCCCGTCACATGTAAAACTGTCTCATCTTCATCCTCGGTCAGGTTCACCTGTTTATATGTTAATGAGATTCATAAATGATCATTTTCCGGTTTTCGATCTTTCTTTTTGGAATATTGTTGCAACTTTTCTGCAGCAATCTGATGAGAAATCAGCTGAATTTATTTCTGACGATGGTGAACAGGGACGTCCAACAGTGACCTGCATGTCATTAAAACGCTGGTTTCTTCCCTCTGCAGAATGTATGACTCAGTCAACATCACCCCGTTTCCCCTTCCTGACCCGTGGGGGGAATATTTTATTCATATTCTCATTAATAGCCAGCTGTCCAGCTGGTGACGTTGTGTTTCACGAGTCCATGTCTTAAAGAAGAGAACCAGACGAGACCCCGGAACGAGGCGAGGACGCCTGCTCTGCTGATAAAACCCGACCTTGGTGCCAGCTCATCTGTAATGCTGGGCTCAGTATTGATGACGCACCGTCTTTTTCAGCCCGTGCTCCGTTCAGTTCATCCAAACGAGACGATGTCATTGGACGGCCGGCCATAACAAAGACTGATGGACTCCCGAGAGGCCAAAAATCCTCGTGTGAGGTGCTTTTTCCTGGAAGGATGCTGCTGTGTGTTTGCAGCATCTGTCCGACCTCATGTCCCGCATGGACACGAGGACAACGCCGTGCCTGAGACACATGACAGCGGCAGAGCCAGAGCTCTTACTTATGGAAATATATTTAAATAAAAGCCATCTGTGGAGGACGATGGTACATTTGGTGTAAAATCTCATGACAGTTAAAACTTCTGATAAACAGGACCTGAGCTGACAGTCGCTGTAATGCTCACTGCTGGCCACTAGGTGGCAGTGTGACATCTACAAGAGGAAGCTAAAACAGTCTGAATGAATGATACGAAGCTTTTTATTTATGTGTATGTTATAAAAGGCTGGAAGGAGTCTTAAATTAGCCTTTTCTCATCTATGAGGCTGGCAGATTGTCAGGATTTACATAATTAGTGAAGCATCTAATTATGACAAGTTTTCTGGATGTAAACTGCAGCAGAAAGGAGTGTAAGAGGATTTCATGCTGCGGGATGATGTGAGGATCACCTGGGTAACAGGATATGCACGCTTTCAGACGGAGAACGGGGGCTTTTTTGGGTGGAGGACTCACCCTCCGTGGTTTCTGAATTCAGACGACGACTCGAGGGCTCTGGAATGTTCTCGGTTTATTTTCACGGCATGAATCATCACCTGAACCGTCTCCGGCACTCCTGAATGGACTGATAAGACGAGCTTTTGTATCACGCTTTCAGCTTATTGGCCGCTTATGAAAGGCCGCCTTTGATCTGGAAAGGCAGTAAATGAAGCAGCTTTCATATCCTTCATTTCCACGGATTTATAGGCACGTTTTTTCTGACTTATGTCACTGTGCCATCATTAAACGGGGCGACTTTAACCCTTCAAACTCCACCAGATCTTCCCGAGGTCTCGCTGTTCTACTGTCCTCAGTTCCTCAGGAACGGTGGTGTGAACCTCAGTGTGATGGACAGTTTACCCTCCAGCATTTCTATCCGTCCAGGAGGTTTACAATCTAGCCACCAAATGTTGGGTTTATTTGTGTTTCTACAAAGTTCTGTTAGTTCTACATTCTGGTTCTGGCTGGTCTTCATGGTTCTTATATCTGTTGATCAGTTTTACATCATATGAACCTCATAATCTGACAACTGAGGCTGAACTGGAACATGATGTCTGGATTAAACCAAGTCTTTTTACAGATGTGTCATTGCACATCAGCATCTAGAACCTTTAATCCCAGTCAGCATCTAGAACCTTTAATCCCAGTCAGCATCAGAACCTTTAATCCCAGTCAGCATCTAGAACCTTTAATCCCAGTCAGTAACTAGAACCTTTAATCCCAGTCAGCATCAGAACCTTTAATCCCAGTCAGCATCAGAACCTTTAATCCCAGTCAGTATCTAGAACCTTTAATCCCAGTCAGCATCTAGAACCTTTAATCCCAGTCAGCATCAGAACCTTTAATCCCAGTCAGTAACTAGAACCTTTAATCCTAGTCAGCATCAGAACCCATAATCCCAGTCAGCATCTAGAACCTTTAATCCCAGTCAGCATCAGAACCTTCAATCCCAGTCAGCATCTAGAACCTTTAATCCCAGTCAGCATCAGAACCGTTAATCCCAGTCAGCATCTAGAACCTTTAATCCCAGTCAGCATCAGAACCTTTAATCCCAGTCAGTAACTAGAACCTTTAATCCTAGTCAGCATCAGAACCCATAATCCCAGTCAGCATCTAGAACCTTTAATGCCAGTCAGCATCAGAACCTTCAATCCCAGTCAGCATCTAGAACCTTTAATCCCAGTCAGCATCAGAACCTTTAATCCCAGTCAGCATCTAGAACCTTTAATCCCAGTCAGCATCAGAACCTTTAATCCCAGTCAGCATCAGAACCTTTAATCCCAGTCAGCATCAGAACCTTTAATCCCAGTCAGCATCTAGAACCTTTAATCCCAGTCAGCATCAGAACCTTTAATCCCAGTCAGCATCGGAACCTTTAATCCCAGTCAGCATCAGAACCTTTAATCCCAGTCAGCATCAGAACCTTCAATCCCAGTCAGCATCTAGAACCTTTAATCCCAGTCAGCATTAGAACCTTTAATCCCAGTCAGCATCAGAACCTTTAATCCCAGTCAGCATCAGAACCTTTAATCCCAGTCAGCATCAGAACCTTTAATCCCAGTCAGCATTAGAACCTTTAATCCCAGTCAGCATCAGAACCTTCAATCCCAGTCAGTATCTAGAACCTTTAATCCCAGTCAGCATCTAGAACCTTTAATCCCAGTCAGCATCTAGAACCTTTAATCCCAGTCAGCATCAGAACCTTTAATCCCAGTCAGCATCTAGAACCTTTAATCCCAGTCAGCATCTAGAACCTTTTATCCCAGTCAGCATCAGAACCTTTAATCCCAGTCAGCATCAGAACCTTTAATCCCAGTCAGCATCTAGAACCTTTAATCCCAGTCAGCATCTAGAAATCCCAGTTAGCATCTAGAACCTTTAATCCCAGTCAGCATCAGAACCTTTAATCCCAGTCAGTAACTAGAACCTTTAATCCCAGTCAGCATCAGAACCTTTAATCCCAGTCAGCATCAGAACCTTTAATCCCAGTCAGCATCTAGAACCTTTAATCCCAGTCAGCATCTAGAACCTTTAATCCCAATCAGCATCTAGAACCTTTAATCCCAGTCAGCATCTAGAACCTTTAATCCCAGTCATCATCTAGAACCTTTAATCCCAGTCAGCATCAGAACCTTTAATCCCAGTCAGCATCTAGAACCTTTAATCCCAGTCAGCATCAGAACCTTTAATCCCAGTCAGCATCTAGAACCTTTAATCCCAGTCAGCATCAGAACCTTTAATCCCAGTCAGCATCAGAACCTTTAATCCTAGTCAGCATCTAGAACCTTTAATCCCAGTCAGCATCTAGAACCTTTAATCCCAGTCAGCATCAGAACCTTTAATCCCAGTCAGCATCAGAACCTTTAATCCCAGTCAGCATCTAGAACCCTTTAATCCCAGTCAGCATCAGAACCTTTAATCCCAGTCAGCATCAGAACCTTTAATCCCAGTCAGCATCTACAACCTTTAATCCCAGTCAGCATCTAGAACCTTTAATCCCAGTCAGCATTTAGAACCTTTAATCCCAGTCAGCATCAGAACCTTTAATCCCAGTCAGCATCAGAACCTTTAATCCCAGTCAGCATCTAGAACCTTTAATCCCAGTCACTATCAGAACCTTTAATCCCAGTCAGCATTTAGAACCTTTAATCCCAGTCAGCATCTAGAACCTTTAATCCCAGTCAGCATCAGAACCTTTAATCCCAGTCAGCATCAGAACCTTTAATCCCAGTCAGCATCTAGAACCTTTAATCCCAGTCAGCATCAGAACCTTTAATCCCAGTCAGCATCTAGAACCTTTAATCCCAGTCAGCATCAGAACCTTTAATCCCAGTCAGCATCAGAACCTTTAATCCTAGTCAGCATCTAGAACCTTTAATCCCAGTCAGCATCTAGAACCTTTAATCCCAGTCAGCATCAGAACCTTTAATCCCAGTCAGCATCAGAACCTTTAATCCCAGTCAGCATCTAGAACCTTTAATCCCAGTCAGCATCAGAACCTTTAATCCCAGTCAGCATCAGAACCTTTAATCCCAGTCAGCATCTAGAACCTTTAATCCCAGTCAGCATCTAGAACCTTTAATCCCAGTCAGCATTTAGAACCTTTAATCCCAGTCAGCATCAGAACCTTTAATCCGAGTCAGCATCAGAACCTTTAATCCCAGTCAGCATCTAGAACCTTTAATCCCAGTCACTATCAGAACCTTTAATCCCAGTCAGCATTTAGAACCTTTAATCCCAGTCAGCATCTAGAACCTTTAATCCCAGTCAGCATCAGAACCTTTAATCCCAGTCAGCATCAGAACCTTTAATCCCAGTCAGCATCTAGAACCTTTAATCCCAGTCAGCATCTAGAACCTTTAATCCCAGTCAGCATTTAGAACCTTTAATCCCAGTCAGCATCAGAACCTTTAATCCGAGTCAGCATCAGAACCTTTAATCCCAGTCAGCATCTAGAACCTTTAATCCCAGTCACTATCAGAACCTTTAATCCCAGTCAGCATTTAGAACCTTTAATCCCAGTCAGCATCAGAACCTTTAATCCCAGTCAGCATCAGAACCTTTAATCCCAGTCAGCATCTAGAACCTTTAATCCCAGTCAGCATCAGAACCTTTAATCCCAGTCAGCATTTAGAACCTTTAATCCCAGTCAGCATCAGAACCTTTAATCCCAGTCAGCATCAGAACCTTTAATCCCAGTCAGCATCAGAACCTTTAATCCCAGTCAGCATCTAGAACCTTTAATCCCAGTCAGCATCAGAACCTTTAATCCCAGTCAGCATTTAGAACCTTTAATCCCAGTCACTATCAGAACCTTTAATCCCAGTCAGCATTTAGAACCTTTAATCCCAGTCAGCATCAGAACCTTTAATCCCAGTCAGCATCTAGAACCTTTAATCCCAGTCAGCATCAGAACCTTTAATCCCAGTCAGCATCGTCCTCATCAGGCTTGTAAAATCCTCGTTTACTTCCCTGCACACGGCTGGTTGCCGTGACGACCGTCGCTCTGTGATTTGTTGTCTCACATCTCTGAATCGTCCTCATCCGTCTCTGAATCGCTTGTTTATCTGCTGTTTTTGTTTACGGACAGAATCAGAGCGGGTTGTGTCGCAGCATGTGCATAATCCCTCCACGGTGCAGTGATCCGTTCCCATGGCTGGGTCACGGATGCATGTCCGCCGGCCTGTTTCCGAGCAGATCTCACTCGCTCTTTTCTCTTACACGCTTTGACACCCACACCCCCACAAGAGCATATGTGTCCCACAATTAGCCAAAGACTTCAAGGCTGCTTCAATCATTCATGATGACATCATGTCATTGGAAGGGCACCCCCGTGTCGTCTCTCATCTCTGCCATCATCGCTGGCATTGCACCAGGAAGAAGAGGAAGCGTCGCTGGAGAACAAGGACACCATGGCTGTAAATCTGGAGCTGCGGAGACTTTCAGCCAGGCGGCAGCTCCGCTCGCTCACAGCGAGTCCCATGACCGTCTCCCAGTCTGGTTGTGATAGAACATGAGGACATGAACCTTACAGTCCCACTGAGTGTGATCATGCGTGACTGTCCGTTAGCTCAGTTTCATGCAGAAACACGTCAAACTAACGATTGGAAGTGGCATTTTCCATCAGCAGGACAAGATGGCAGTGGAAGTTGGGAGGGGTTGAATGTCCAACTCCTCCCGTGTCATCATGATTGGATCATTCCACCTTTAAAAATTACGTTGGATTTACATCTTGTAATTAAGTAACAGAAATGCCGACAGATTATGTTCATCTGGCATGTTCACATTAATGTCACTCAACAAAACTGTCTCTCGCTGAATGAGCGTATTATAATTGGGTGGAAATGCTTTCCATCATTTTTTTATGTTCACCCAACAAATATTTTCTTTGAGTGAGGGGTGGGCATTAGCGCTCATCTTTTTGATCGATCGTCGGGAGAATTAATGATCAATCATTGATTGATCATTCAGAATGCATGTTGGTTGCACGTACCACAGGAAGACTGTACGTAGTTTCAGCTGCTCTACAGCCTCAATCATCACCTCTGAGAGCAGGTCAGCACGTGATGGTCAGGTAGTTTTCTGTTGTCATGGCGACGCTAGCTGCGGTTGCTAACTTGTTTAGCAGCTCCTGCTCTCGCTCCGGGCCTGGCGATGATGCTGTGAAGGAAGCCGACAGACTGGTTCCAGTAAGTTCATCAGATGTGGGAAAACTTCTCCATCGACGACACTTCTGGGAGATGAATTTCGTGGACATGTTGCCCGGATTCCCTCCGTACTTTTCTCTGCCGCTCTGCATCGCAGCTCCTTTGGACCGAGGCAACGGTGCGTTAAAAGCAGGATTCATCACATTTAAGCTCGGTCGCATGAGCGTTTGTTAAATGCTGCATCGTGGGAGTTGTTGTCAAGGTGTTTTTATAAAAACGTGTTGCCGTGGTTACGATGTGAGGAGTCATTTTCTAACGTAAAACCGTCCCACACCAGACGTCACCGCCGTGAAGTTGGTGTCAGGTTGGATATTGGCTCCTCCAAATCCGAGGAGTCATGTCTGATATTCAAAGTGAAACCAACTTCGTCTCTTCTTCGTCTCCTCTTCGTCTCCTCTCCGTCTCCTCTTCGTCTCTTCTTCGTCTCCTCTTCGTCTCCTCTTTGTCTCCTCTTCGTCTCTTCTTCGTCTCCTCTTCGTCTCCTCTTCGTCTCCTCTTCGTCTCTTCTTCGTCTCCTCTTCGTCTCTTCTTCGTCTCCTCTTCGTCTCTTCTTCGTCTCCTCTTCGTCTCTTCTTCGTCTCTTCTTCGTCTCCTCTTCGTCTCCTCTTCGTCTCCTCTTCGTCTCTGCTTCGTCTCGTCTTCGTCTCGTCTCGTCTTCGTCTCCTCTTCGTCTCTCTCTTCGTCTCCTCTTCGTCTCTTCTTCGTCTCTTCTTCGTCTCTTCTTCGTCTCCTCTTCGTCTCGTCTTCGTCTCTTCTTCGTCTCTTCTTCGTCTCTTTTCGTCTCTTTTCGTTTAATCTTCGTCTAATCTTCGTCTCCTCTTTGTCTCCTCTTTGTCTCCTCTTTGTGTCTTTTTTTCACCTCTTCTTCGTCTCCTTTTCACCTCTTCTTCGTCTCCTCTTCGTCTCTTCTTCGTCTCCTCTTCGTCTCCTCTTTGTGTCTTTTTCGTCTCTTCTTCGTCTCCTTTTCACCTCTTCTTCGTCTCCTCTTCTCTCTCTTTGTCTCTTCTTCGTCTCTCTCTTTGTGTCTTTTTCATCTTTCTTCTTCGTCTCCTTTTCACCTTCTTCTTTGTCTCTTCTTCGTCTCTTCTTTGTGTCTTTTTCATCTCTTCTTCGTCTCCTTTTCACCTCTTCTTTTGTCTCCTCTTCGTCTCCTCTTTTGTCTCTTCTTCGTCTCTTCTTCGTCTCCCTTTCACCTCTTCTTCATCTCCCTTTGTCTCCTCTTTGTCTCTTTTTTGTCTCTTCTTCGTCTCCATTTTGTCTCCTCTTTGTCTTGTCTTTCTCTCTTTCTCGTCCCTTCTCATCTTTGCTTTGTCTCCTCTTTGTCTCTTTTTCGTCCCTTCTTGTCTCCGCTTTGTCTCTGCTTCGTTGTCACTTCGTCTCTCTACAAAATCTAAGCTACGATTGTAGAACACGTCTCCAAAAGCTTGTGGTGGAAGTTATTAGTCTGTGTTGTGATTACTTGACTTGTACTGTAGCAGCTGGAAATGTCCTGGAAAAGTCCTGAAAATGTCCTGGAAAAGTCCTGAAAATGTCCTGGAAAAGTCCTGGAAAATAACTTCAAGAAAAGAGTGGGAAGCCTGAAAGTTATTACAGCCAATCCACCAAAATCCACTTTATCCTTGTTAATTATGTGTCCAGCCTCACATGAAGAGGACGGACACAGGACGACCCGTTAGATGGCACAGCGGGGTGCTGGAGCGAGTTGACCAGAACCTTCCCCCCACATCCCGATAACTTTCCTCACTCTTCAGGATCACAGGACCGTTTTAACACTGAGCTTAATGACAGAAACCCTCCTGATAGGCGGGAGCATCAACATCCAGCCGGACGGACCAGCACGTCCACAGAGGAGCAGGAGCTCATTCTGCTGGGAAACATTAACGAGCGGTGAGACGACTTCTATAAAAGCTTCGTGCTGGTGCTGTGTGATGAGGGCAGGTAGGACAGGCGTCTGCCGAGGTCAGACTGGCTCAGCGTGCAAGTTTCTTCACCTGTACGAGCTTGAGTTACACACCGGCGTAATTATAGCGTGAAATCCCCAGAATACGAGCGGCACGCCGCATGCCAGCTGATGTCAGGTCCGTGCTTGGAGGTATATTTGGAGAGGCTGAAAACAGAGCCGGAGGAACGGCCACTTTTCAGCGGTCGGGTAAAAATAGTCGTGCCTGGTGATGTTGGCAGCGCTCAGCCGACGTTCAGAGGAGAGGAAGCCTGATGAAAGAGTCTGAAATAAGATTTATGTTCACACGGAGCAGGACTCATTGTGAGGGAGCGAGGGGACGTGGGGGAGGAGGATGGGAATGAAGATGAAGATAAGGATCCGGTTAAATGCGTGAAAAATGAGGCGAAGCTGGTCAGTGCTCTGATTAACTAATGATATTCATCCTTCAACGATGATCAGCTTCATCAGGACCTGCTGGGATGCACAATCACTGACAGATTTTAATATTCTTATATTTTACCGCTCCCATTTTCTTCATCTTCTCAAGTCCTTCTTTGTGCAGGTGCAATTTCAGTCGTCCTCAAAATTATTCCTCCAATTTAAAAAAAAGGCTAAATTCACAACAGTAATTCAAATAACAAGAAACTAAAAATAAATAAATATTTACAAGATTATAATTTAGGGAAATAAAATATTGTTTCTGATTTGTAGGTGATTACACTAATTAAAAACAAACAAACTGTCCCAGACACATCAGAGCATCTTTCTCATGAACATGGACCAACATACCTGTCAGCAGGTGCAGACGTCTGATTGGACGTTACAGAAACACCTGATTGTTTACTTGTTTTATTTTTTGTGTGTTTTTAATATTTCTTTTGAACCACAATTCAAATTCAGTATTATGATTTTCATACAATTTTTATTTATTATTATTTTTGTCAATTTGAACTTATTTCTTATTTTATTAGCTTATAAAGATTTTGACATTCAAATAAAAGCAAATCTGCACCGTGTTAATAGAACATAAAAGTTGATGTAAATGAAAAAAAAATCTTTTCACAGGGGTGGCCAGCTTTTTTGTTCAGGGGGGCCATGGCTGGGGGGTGTTCATGATCATTAGAAAAAGCCGTAATATTAACCCGTACAAACATGGTCGGGTTTGTTTTCCATCTTCAGTTCTTCTCTTTTCCTTCATAATTCAGGATTATGAGCAGGAGGCTAAAAAGACCAAACAGGACAGAAGAAGAAGAATCGTCTGATTCTGGGAGGTTCATTTGTCTGGCTGGTTTTACCACGTTTACACAGAAACCCTTAAATTCTCCTTTATGAAAATATCACGCAGCTTTCTTCTGCTCTTCAGGCTTCACAGTTTAACGCATGAAAGCTGGATGATTTTCTGCACATCCAGCAGATGCAGGCAGAATATCGGCAGGACAGAAAACCGCTGAAGGAAAACTCGGCTAAATGTTGCATCACGGATCCAGGTACCAGCGGAGAAAAAAACTATCAGGAAACTGCCAGAAAGACGCAGTCGTTCACACAAACGTGCATTTTGCTCATTTAAAGACGTGTTTTATCTTCTCGGAGGTTCTTATAAACCACGTCTGCAGTTTTATTTCACGTTTTTATCTATGGACGTGTGTTTTTTATTTTCCTGCTTTATTTCTCCCGTTTGCTCCCATCTGCTGCAGCCGTTTGCGTGTTTGCTCTTTAGTTAATCCTTCCAGTCCTGATAGAAAAACCCAAACCCGATTCCAAACCAGAATCCATCTCCTCCTCCTCTTTTCTCTGCTTAGTCTGACTTTCTTTGCCACGTACAGCACAGAGTCATTTTCTCTCCATTTACTTTTGCGCTGGCCATTTCTGGACCGCATCTCTTTTGTGTCTGTGTGAGTTTGAAATATTGATGTCGGAGGCTCCCGCCGGCCTCTGTTTAGTTATAATGAGAACAGTCGATAGATAAGAAAATAAATTGTTTTCATTTTCCCCCCGGATTGCATGAGGGATTGCTTCAGGCATCCAGAGCAAAGACAAAGACGTGGTTGCAGAAGTTGGAGAGGGAGGAGATGTGACCGCCCGGTGAGGGAGCCAGACGCTTGCACAACCATCTGCGGTCTTCATTAACCTGCAAGCGAACGCTGACGGATATTTCCCACTTTTATTTGATCATTTCATGGAAGCAAACAGCTCATCAGCCCAAGATCAGATAAACGTGCAGCATATTTGTCTCTGCAGCTTCATTAAGATCTAATAATGGACATTTAAAGGGACCAGAGGAGGAATGTGAAAGAATAAACAAGCATGTCCTGTTTTTAAAGGAACATTCCACCACAGAATGATGTAACTTTATCTTCCACCCCCCCTCATGGTGAGAAAGACTCTGCAGCACTTTTTTAATATCTCAAATGCAGCCGGTGATCAGGAAGGCTTCTCGTTTCCCCCCAACTTTCATATAATGGAGTTCACCGGGGTCCGAGCCAAAAAGGTCCTTAAAAGTCCACAAAAACGTGTCAATATTCCTCCATACTGCTCGTCCAACGTAATCCAAGTGTCCTGAGTGGGTAGCGTCCAGAATTTACTGGAAACATCATTTAGTAGATTTTTAGAGCCTAAACAGTAGAACGTGTAGCTGCCGCGAAGTTCACGACGCCATGGAAGCCGTAGCGGGGGCTATTTTGCCCGTTAACAGATGCAAACGTCCTTTTGTCCTGTTAGTAAATCAGCTCCGGACGATTACTGCGTGTCTAATGAAGATCGCGCTCGTTTTAGCGCGCACAAACCTTTCGTAAACCAGAGCCTTAATGGTCTCATGCTCGGTTAGGTTTAGGAAGAGATAATCAGATTTAACTTCATTACGTTGGAGAACTCTCGATTTTCTGGGTTGTGGTTCAGAAACCCTGCAAGGATATAGAATGTCCTCTAAATGGACAGTAAAGACAGGAGACGGGCTGGACGGTGAGACGTTCCCTCCCAGATCAGACGGGATTCCTCGATCTTCCATCTGCACGTGGACTTTCAGTTCGCAGCAGACGGACGCTGTGTGCTGAGTAAATAAAGCAGAGACGAGTTGTTCTGCAGAGACATTTGAGCGTTAACTTTGATTTTACGTTCAAATAAAACAAAGTTTATGATGTTTTCTAGATCAAAACCAACATGAAACTCATTCGTAACGATATGGAAATGAAAAGAGGACCAGAAATAAAACTCCTTGTAGTAATAAAAGATGGAAAATCAAGCCTGACGATCCATAAAATACGTTATAGCCATTTTTAGGAGGATTGTCAGTTTTAAAGAATGGAGTGTGAGCATGAACCGCAGATCTGAAAGCATGAGAAGACGTCAGAACGGCACGTTTTACTGCAGTTAGAGTTAAATACTGTCATCATGCACCGGCCTCCTGCTTCTGTTCCGAGAGCTGACGGATATCAGCGAGGAGCAGAAAAGTCTCTGTGTTCTTTGCATGATGACTGCTCCTGACATTCAGGTCTGGAACTGGATCCCAGCTGATGACAGGGAGCCCCGACCGTCTCTACAGGTCTGATGTATTACATGTAGCTGTCACCTGCAGCCAGTCAGGCTCTGCTTTCTCTGAGAAGGTCTGGATGAACTTTTTATTCCTTTAATGTTCTCCCCGAAGGAAAATGTTCCTTTTCATCTTTTTTATTTCCCTCCAGGAAATAACGACAAGAAAATGTGTTTTAGATGGTTGTCGATTGTAAAAGCATCCAAATATCCTCCATCCTCTTCATCAGGATCACCTTCCAGAGTTGGGTCGGACCCGTCTTAACTCCTGGTGTGAGAGATCCAACCCGGTGTAGGAACATTACTCTGAGGTTTTGATCCATACAGATACGGGCATGAAAAGTTCCTCCTTTTTCTGCCAGAAGTGGTGCAGTAATAGTGCACCATTACTGCACCATTGCTGCACCATTACTGCACCATTACTGCACTATTACTGCACCATTACTGCACCATTACTAGACTATTACTGCACCATTACTGCACTATTACTGCACCATAACTGCACCATAACTGCACTATTACTGCACCATTACTGCACTGTTACTGCACCATTACTCCACCATTACTGCACTATTACTGCACCATAACTGCACCATAACTACACTATTACTGCACCATTACTGCACTATTACTGCACCATTACTCCACCACTACTGCACTATTACTCGCGCCATTACTGCACCATTACTACACTATCACTGCACCATTACTGCACTATTACTGCACCATTGCTGCACCATTACTGCACTATTACTGCACCATTGCTGCACCATTACTGCACTATTACTGCACCATTACTACACTATCACTGCACCATTACTGCACTATTACTGCACCATTGCTGCACCATTACTGCACTATTACTGCACCATTGCTGCACCATTACTGCACTATTACTGCACCATTACTGCACCATTGCTGCACTATTACTGCACCATTACTGCACCATTGTTGCACTACTACTGCACCATTACTGCACTATCACTGCACCATTGCTGCACCATTACTGCACCATTACTGCACTATTACTGCACTATTACTGCACCCTTACTGCACCATTGCTGCACCATTACTGCACCATTGCTGCACTATTACTGCACCATTACTGCACTATCACTGCACTATTGCTGCACCATTACTGCACTATCACTGCACCATTACTGCACTACTACTGCACCATTACTGCACCATTGCTGCACAATTGCTGCACTATTACTTCGGGCATTTCTCTGTGGGATCAAATTAGCAGAAAAGTCGCTGGTAAGTAGCTGGTAGTTGGCGGGGACCTGGAATCTGGACCCTGGAACCTGGACCATGAACCTGGAACCTGGAACCTGGGCCTGGACCCTGGACTGTGGACCCTGGAACCTGGACAATGAACCTGGAATCTGGACCCTGGAACCTGGACTCTGGACCCTGGACCCTGGATCCTGAAACCTGGACCCTGGACCCTGAACCTGGACCCTGGACCTGGACTCTGGAACCTGGAACCTGGACCCTGGACTCTGGAACCTGGAACCTGGACTCTGGAACCTGGAACCTGGACGTGGCTACAGGAGCCGGGCGGCCTCCATCTTGGGGGCTCAGTCATTCAGCCTGACGGAGGAGGCGACGCACGAGCGCCTGTTTGAAAGCTCCGCTTTATTACGCGGAAGCGCCGTCTTAAAGACACGGCTGCACAGATTTGTCCCAAACAGATCCAATAAATCCAACGTCGGCGCTGCAGCTCGTTCATCCTCATCACAGTCGCTCACGCGTAATCAGACCACATGAATCATTCTGCTTCTGTGATGTTCAGAACCCACAAACACATTTCCAAAGGCAACTTATAAGAAAGTGACGTACATCTGGAATAAAGCAGTTCTGCAGGCTGAAGATTAAGAGAAGAAATCAGTCAGCTGTTCGTGGCTGGTGGGTCATCCATCACTGTGAATGCAGGTGAAGGCCGAGCGTCTCACCTGCAGCTCTGCAACATGTCGGTGAAATCAGGTTCAGAGGGGAAACCGGGAGAAGACGGAGGGAGGCTGAAGTTAAGAGACGATTTTCTTTCCTCTCGGCTGAAAATGGTTTCGTTCCTGTCAGTTATCAAAGTGATCACAAAAACTTTCATTTTTCAAAGCGAACCCATTAAATGCAAATTCCTGCTTCTGTGGGAATCCATCAAATAGTTGCTGAGTCATGTTACTTAACTCAGTTAAAACCGTAGGAGCTGGAGACGACACGATGTCCTGCACCGGCTGGTCCCACACTTTCGCTCTGACTGTTCTGGATCTTATTGAAACTTGGAAGTGAAGCTGAAGGAGAAATTTCTACCTCCCAGTTCAGACGTGAAATGTTCAAACTGACAAGTTCTCCACCTGTTCTACTTCCTGTTAAACAAATACCCGACCAGCCAATCACAGGGCAGCATCTGCTCATGGAGACCTGGAGGACACACCTAGCTGAAGTTCAGACTGAGCATCAGAGTGAGGAAGAAAGGGGAGCA
>JALJCO010000089.1:0-142951 GCA_023101725.1 Atherinomorus stipes
ATTTTGGGAACCTGATCCAAACAATTAACAACACTTTGGTAGCACGCTAAAGGCAGCTATGGCAGTTTATAAGTTGATGGAGGAAGAAGAACAAGAGGAAAGAAACATGTTCTACGCAGAAGAAGAAGAGGATCTGTTGTTGTTACTGTCGATTGCTGAGATGAAAAAGAAAAAAAAAGGAAACGTAGGTGGCATGTTCGACCACTCAATACAACGAGGGCTGAGCAAGGCGAGTACAGCGTCTTGGTACAACAGATGAGGGCAATGGACGATGAGAGACACTTTACTTACTTCAGAATGTCTGCCAGGCGTTTTGACGACCTCGTTCATCGAATCACGCCATTCATTCAGCATGCACCCACACACAGCATCCCGATCTCTATCCAGGAGAGATTAGCGGTCACACTGCGGATATTAGCTTCTGGGAGCTCCCAGAGCAGTGTGGCCGCCAGTTACAAAATGGGGTTGACGACCGTGTGCTCCATTGTTTCTGAGGTGACCAAAGCTATCTGGTTAGCTTTGAAGGACGACTTTGTGGCATTCCCCTCACCAACACAGATGATCGATATCGCTCGGGACTTTTGGAGGTGTTGGAACTTTCCCAATTGTGTCGGGGCCATCGATGGAAAACATGTGAAAATTAAAGCCCCACCACAAGCAGGAAGTGACTATTATAATTATAAAGGCCACCACTCTATTGTGTTGATGGCGGTGTGTGATGCACGCTATCGATTCACAATGGTGGATGTCGGTGCCTACGGCAAGGAGAGCGATGGTGGAGTGTTTGAACAGAGCTCCTTTGGGTCTGCACTCAAGAAAGGGCAACTTCCTCTGCCACCACCAGCACATCTCCCTGGCACAACGATCAAGGCTCCACATGTGTTTGTGGGAGATGCTGCATTCCCTCTGCATGTAAACCTCACCCGTCCTTATGCAGGTATGTTGTTTTTTGGTTTAATGTAAACATATCAAAATGATTGTAATTTAGTTAAGTGATGTAATGAATAAAACATGGAAGTGTTAGCAAATCTGCATCTACGGTGGAAGCTGACTTATGCTTGATATGCAACCACAAAATTGGTTTGAAATATGCTGCTCATTTATGTATTCATTTTCTTTGTCTTGTGTACAGATCGGAATCTCACAACAAAGGAGCTTGTCTTCAATTACCGCCACTCCCGTGCCAGGCGTGTGATTGAAAATGCATTTGGAATCTTGGCAGCAAGATGGAGGATCCTTGGGCGTCCAGTGGAGTGTTTTCCAGATAAGCTTGGGGATATGGTCAAGGCCTGTGTTGCCCTTCACAACTACCTTGCCTGCACAGATGCTGCTAATGCTCCAGGTGTGAGATACATCGCTGCAAACTTTGCAGACTCTACTGCCGTTTCTGGAGAGCTGCAACATGGGGAGTGGAGGAGGCAGGTGGAAGGAGACAGCAATCTCCAGGATGCAGGGAAACTCTCTGGAGTCAGAGCATCTAGGGCAGCACACGCCACAAGAAATGACTTTTGTGAGTTCTTTCAAACACCTCAAGGACTTGTGCCATGGCAAGAAGACATTATCCGGAGGGGGTGTCTGCAGTAGTTAATAACTAAAACATTTTCAAAAGTGACTGTGACTATTACTGTTAAGCTTTGCCAAGAGGAAAATGCTTATTCCCCACAGTCTGTAATTTTGGTTGGTTCCAAAAGGTATTAAATTTGTATTTTGAAAACGAAGTCTGACTACTCTTGCTTTAGTAAGTTTGCTCAGTAAACCAAATTTTCACAGGTTTGTCGACATGTTTATAGACCTTGTAATGAATGAAGAGGTATAATTTCAAAGTCAAGAGTTTATTTTTTCTTATGTAGTACCGAATCACTTTCACACTGAATAAAAGAACTTAAAAATAGAACACACACAAAAAAAACTAATGAATAACTTGTAACAACATAGTGAAAAGTATCAAATAAAAATATGTGGCACATGGTGAATACTTCGCTACAAGTCAGTATAGTACACCCCAACCTGGGAACGTTTTTGTTCAGTCTCGTACATAAGGTTTTGGAGTTTCCATTTAAACTCGGATACAAGTTCTGGTGGCAGTGAACGCATGAAATCAGCCACATGCAAGACATATCTACCACATGGGTCCATTAGCTGCAACATGGATTCTCTTCTCTGCCGCCCTTCCTCCACTGCAGCTTCACGTTCAGCTCTTCTTCTATCCAGTACAGCTAATGCAGCTTCAAAATTAGAGATTGGCTCGCTCTCACGCTTCCTCTTTTTAAATCTTGATCTTCTTGGTGAAGTAGGGGATGTAGAGTCAGTTGAAGGAGTGGGAACTGGAGTTGATGATCCAGAAGGAGGATTGGGAACTGGAGTAGATGATCCAGAAGGAGGATTGGGAACTGGAGTAGAAGATCCAGCTGTACATAGTTCATGTGTGGGTGGAGCATAAAGCTCTGAGGACTCCAGTGCAGAGAATTCAAGATCCCTCATGCAAATAAGTCATTATTCAAAGAAAGGTTGCATGAAGGTCCTTCTTCAGGGTCTGGATCCATGTCCTGAAAAAGCACGAGTTGAAAAAGTATTAGAATCAAGCAACAAATAAAAAAAAAAATAATATAAGATAAAATACACATTTCAAACAGTGGTGGCGAGAGATCATTGGCATATTTTACTTTTGAGTACATTCGCACCAGTCCTTCTGAGTCGTGTGCTCATTCACGTTAACCAAATACATGAAGCTGATTACAATGCAGGGCATACATATAATCTTGAAAACTTCTGGGCATTAATGCATGCTGAGATTATATGGTTGGAACGACAGCTTACCTCTAGAGAAACTGTAAAGTTGGTGGTCGTTTCACGGTGTTTTATGTGTCTGTCAAGCCACTGCAAGGACACATAGAGAGCTGGTACTGCCGTTTTCTCCTCCGGAGTCACCACTCTTCTTCTGCTGGACGCGACGTTTCGCCTTAGCAAATTTGTCACGGAGGTAGCGCCATTTTCTTCTACAGACGCTTTCGTCGGTGGACAAAGTCTGAGCGATCTCCTTCCACGAATTGTTTGCCATTTGTATGTCCTTATATGATTTTATTGAAGTGTTGTAGAGATGATCATACTTCCTCACCGCCTCGGCTAGTTGTTCCTCAAAGTTATCCATTGTTTACTTCCTTGTGTCGACGTAAGCAGGTCATGTCGGTCCTGGGCTTCCTCCCAGCAAAATAAAGGTTCCGGCTTGTTCATAACCACGCCCTTCAAGTTTCTGACCAATCATGTAATACTTCTCGGATCCCCCACGAGAAGAAAGTTCTGCCCGGCCGAGGGGACAAGAACAAGCCGCACGCTGTCCTCAAATACGTCCGCGAGAACAAAATGACGTCATTTTGTTCTCGCAGCTCCGAGAACAAGAAAAAAGTTCTCGCTTCTCGTGGAGTATGTAACAAGCTTCAGGCACAATATAATCGGCCCCCTGTCGGTATTGGCCTATAACATCGGCCACACCACCGATATTCAAATGATATCTAACCGATTAGCCCGCTGTTTCTAAAGTCTAAAAAAACCAAAACAATCTCTTCCTCTTCAAAAACCTCTTTTTTACAAATTTAAAACTTCTAAAGACTAGGGGTGGAAAAAAAATATCGATACACTGAAATATCGCAATATTTTCATATGCCGATATCATATTGATGTTTAAAAGTGCGGTATTGATCTACAGTATTTTACTTACGAAATCTTGCAAGAATCCCAGAAATATCGTGAGAATTTGTAACAGAACGATGAACTCCTGTGATGTTTTGTAAGTGAAATAGATCGATAACGCATTTTTAAATATTGATTTGATATCATACGAAAATATCACGATATTTCAGTGTATCGATATTTTTTCCCACCCCTATTTTTCACATTTTTGGAAACGGACAACAAAACTGCTATTTGCAATGAATTAGGGCTGTGTTAAACGATTATTTTTTAAACGATTAATCTATCGATTATTTTTTCGATGCATCGATTAATCTAACGATTCACTTTTTTAGCTCGATTCGACTCGATTCGATTCGATTATCGATTACCTCCTCATAAATTGACAGACAGCAATTTATATATGCTGATATAGATATCTAAAATGTAAAAAAAGAGCATGAATAAAAAGGCAGTGGGAGCAGCAGCCTGTCATGGAGTTTTTCATGAACCAACAGAATGTAAAATTTATGTTGAAAACACAGCGGACTGAAAAACAGGCTTTTAATTCTTTCATTTACATGAAAATAATAATAAAAAAGTCATTATTGAAATAATATGATCATGTAACCTTGGAGAATTTAAGCTAAGACAGATATTATTTTCCAACAAAAGATAATGAAGATAAGTAAACATTCAGAGTTGAACATTTTATTGAACATGGGTCTAGCTTCCAGAAAAAGTGCATCTCCATCTTCATTCTGTTAATGCTTAATACGGGTGCCAATCACTTGGAAATGAAATTAAAAATTCTTTATTTATCCCAGAAGTGATAACAATACTATTACCAACAGATGAAACACTAACATGAGGTTGAGAACGTGACTTTATACAGTCAGAGACGAGACAGCTCCGACATCAGCTGCAGTTCCACCCACGGCCAGCAGATGGAGCTCGTGCTTCACGCTGACCGTCTCAAACAGGCCTGACGTGTCTGAAGACATGGCGTCCATCTCACGGAAGTGTCTCATGTCTCATTAGGCTTCGGATTCGCCATCCCTAATATATAGTTATACCTTCGATAAACGAGTGTGGGCCTTCACTGCCTTACACTTTGGAAACTTGGAAGAGCCACTCGCGGAGATCGCGCCGCCATCTTTGTTTTGGTCTGAAGTCGCATGGCGCCGCCATCTTTGTTTTGGTCTGACGACGCATCGGTACGCATATTTTGCGTCGACGTATTTTTTGCGTCGACGTAATCGGTTACGTCGACGAATCGTCCCAGCCCTACAATGAATGCTTATTTTTTTCAGCTTTCATATCAGTATCGATATCGGTCATCGGCCATATGACTTTTAAAATATCGGCATATCAGATATCAGCCAAAATTCCAATATCATGCATCCCTACTATTTCTGAATTATTGTTCAGGGAATAAGTTCAATTTCTGAGGTGTGGTAAAACGAGGAAAGAACATCAGGAGATAATTTCTTAAAACCAGAATTGACCTATGGCTAAGCCACGCCCCCTCCACTCACTTGGACAAACAATCAACATTCGGCGACAGGCGCCTATGTGACGTCTCGGGAGATGACAGCTGTCAACAAGGACAGCAGACGCAGGATCAGACAAGGACCATGACAAGATATATAAAAAACATTTTTTTTAAAATTGTTCTCGAGTCTGAAACTGCAAGTCGAAATCAATCCTGTAAAGTCTCTGAAATGCGACGAGTCTGCGCCCCCTCAGCTTCTTGCACAAGCCACTGCCCGGCTCCCGGCGTTGTGCCAAAATGTGATTGTCTACCAAAAACTGATCAAACAGGCACGGGAGCGGAGTAGAGTCTGGCTGCAGCTTGGAAGCCAGAGGCGTGTCGTTACCCACGTTACTACACAACAACTATAGCTGACCTCTTATGTACCATTACCAAAGTACAAAAACTAGCACGTTTAGCTAACATTAGCTAACTTAAACTAACGTTAGTGATGTAAAAGATATGTTCAAGATTTCTTTCCAGCAAAGTGACAACATGTTGCCTCAAATACAATGTTGCCTTACCTCAGAACAGATGTAGACATCCTTGCTAACTTTATCCACGTTCAGTTGATGTTGTAGTCTGCCACATAACTTTATCCAAAGCAGACACTTTTCTCATTTGAGATGTGGCTTCGGATAGGGCAAAAAATACTCCCCGTCGCCTAGCCTCTCAGGATACCTAGTGTTGGTGTACATGCACCCCATGTACACCGTTTGACCATTTTGAACTAAAAAAAACACATAAAGACACATAAAAACGAACAAAAACGGTCTAACTTCAATGCATTTCAATGGACGTTCAAGCAGAGAATGTCCGAGTGTATTGGGTTAGCTGTGCGCACTGATTGGCTCATTGCGTTTGAGGGCGTGGTTAAGCCATAGATGGGTTTCCCGATTACAAACATTGGCAGTTGCTCGTGCAACCAGGGGGCAAAAAGCCTGTTTGCACTGCAGTCTACAGCCAAACACGCACTCATATCATTAATAAAAATGTAACGTAACCTGACGAAACAAACAGAGATCGTTGTGTTTTAAATTATATTGAATAAATCTGTATTTTCATGACGAATAAAAAAATACAGATGCAGGGTTGCTGTTTTGCGTTTCTATCAGGGAGTCATCACCTGGAAACGGCATTTTTCTTGTTAAAACATGTTTATTATTTGTGTTGGACCTCATTTGAAATTTGTCTGAATAACTTGAATTAGAAAGCGGCTTAAACTGTCGTTTAGACTCTTTGTTAAAACCAAAATAGGCCACAACAGTCTGCTGTCTGCAGCAGGTTCTGCTCCGTGTGGTCTTCACCACCTCCATACAGGAGCAACTTTCACTAGTTTGGGATTAAACCAGACAAAGACGACATCATCACTACGTTTGGAAAGGAGCTGATTCCAGCTGTTAGGGACCAACACGCATTGCTGTCTGTAAGTCTCGCTGCTTGTGTAACGTTCTGCTTTATTGTGGATGAAATCCTGGTAGACAGTAGACAGACTAGCTAACTGCTAACAAGCTAACGGTATAAACTCAAACGCCATCTGATTTACGACCCCGTACTTCGTATTAAATCTCCGGGATGCGTTGTTATGCCACGTGAACGTTTGTAAACGGCTCCACAATCAGTTTTTTCTTCTTTTTATTTTGTGTGTGTGAGCAGAGGACGGCTGTCACACACAGCTACAGTGTTGTGATGCAGCCGTAAACTGATAAAATACTGATCGCAGCTGTGATACTGGTATTGGTACAATTAATACAACACGGGAATCATTTCTGCCACCGCGGTGGTTTAATCCGACATGGTGATCGTGCTGAAAGACTAAATAAATCATGAAGTCTGAACCTGCATAAGTTATCCGGGAGGGTTTTCTGAAGACAGTCACTCCTACTGTCCTGTTATCACCATGGTAACTGTTTACATGCATTAACGTTTTGATTTTTGCAACCGAACAAATATTAGGACTTAAACATTATATTTCCCCGACACTTTCACGTCATATCATGACCTCATCTGCATTAAAAGTCAAATCTTGGATCTAAAACTCGTCTTCTCATAGTTCAATGACGCTTTTCCTGTGTTTTCTTGCCCCCTGGTTGCGCGTGCATCCTATCTGTGACGTTGCTCAGAAACCCATCTACAGGTCAATTGTACCA
The DNA here is from genome assembly GCA_023101725.1 of Atherinomorus stipes. Taxonomy (NCBI): domain Eukaryota; kingdom Metazoa; phylum Chordata; class Actinopteri; order Atheriniformes; family Atherinidae; genus Atherinomorus; species Atherinomorus stipes. The sequence goes on from JALJCO010000089.1 coordinate 7,351, forward strand.
GTTTGATCTTTTTGCTTGATGTCAGCACCAATACGGACCTGAATGAGCAGATCAGCTGTCAACCAGGCATGACCAATCCATAAATCCATTTTTTCCCGGCTTGATGTCATCACAAGTCTGTTTTTGCAGCAACTCATCATTCATTTAGTCACAGCCTAAAAAAATCTATAGCTTTAAGTACATAAAATTACTCCAGTGAGATCCACACAGTGCAGTATTTAGACTTCAAATCTGGGAGAATTAAAGCACCAGCAAGAATGAAGTTCAAAGGATTCCCTCAACTTTAAACTACATATTTTACTAGACTCTCACTTCCACGTGTTTTAGTTGATTTTCCATCAGAGAGCCATTTCTTTACTTTAAATCATGCTGCCAAAGAGCCAGAAAACTGACATATCAATCCAGTACACAGCAGCCAAGTCAAGTCAAGGGAACAGAAAAAATAACATCTCTGACCAAAGAGGAAGTAAACTAATCAGTATGATTTTCACCTGAACTAAACCACGAGCCAAGAAATTAGCTGGAAGACCAGTTTACCGCCTGAACCACCGATACCTTGCTACGAATGCAGAGTAATTCAATATATGAGGTCTCAAATATCTCAAACAGCAAGAAAGAAGTGACTAAAATACTAAACCTGAAGCTGTTAAAAGCTAAATCCGATCCACTTTATTAAGTACTTTAAAACGTCACATGGTTGTCAGAGTGCTGAGCATATAGAAACACTAAAGACCAGACAGCCAGAGTCAGACAAAGATGCACTAAAAAGAAGATTAAACTATAACTAAAATACATTACAATACTAAAATACATATAAAATTAATAAAAAAAAAAGACTTGAATAAACTAAAATACCTACATATACTTGAGGATTAAAATACAAGTTAAATTATTCAAGAGACTAAAATATGCAGAAAATCTCAAATAAGACTTTTCATATGCTGATATCTCATTGACATTTAAAAACGCAGTATCCATCTATTTTACTGATGAAATCTCACGATATATCGTTCTGTTACAAAATCTCACACGAATTCATGAGATATGAGATTTTGTAACAGAACGATGAAATCCCACAAGATTTTGTCCGTAAAATAGATGGATGCCGCGTTTTTAAATATCAATTTGATATCGGCATATGAAAATATTGTGATATTTCTGTGTATCGATATTTTTTCCCATTGCTATTTTTCAAAGTGTTAGAAACAGATAACAAAACTGGTAATAGCAATGGCTGCTCATTTTTTTCAGCTTTAATATCAGTAGGCCTATCGATATTGGTTATCAGCCACATTAGTTTAAAATATCGGCATATCACATATCAGCCAAAATTCCAATATTGTGCATCCCCAACTTAAACTAAAAAAGCATTCAGAGTGCAAAGCTCCAACAAACAGCTCAGTCCCATATGGTCCTGTCTCACAATGATGAACAATCCTTCAAAAACATTCTTGGACCCAGATGGTGATCCGGATCAACACCAAAATTTAATCAGTTCTTCCTTCTGCCGTTTTCAAAACCCCTGGAAATTTCATCCAAATCTTTTCATAACCTTTTAAGTTATTCTGCCAACTAACAGACAGACAGACAGACAGACAAACGCTGGGAATTAAATCACATCCTTGGCAGATGTAAAAAATCTAAAGACCAAAATTAAGATAAACTCTAGAATATGCTAGAAGACTTAAATATGACTGAAATAAAATAAATAATATACCAAAAGAATAAAATACTACAAAAAAAAAAGTAAAAATTCAACAAAAACATAAATAAAAAACATTTAAAGACTTAAATAATAAAAGGGACAAAAATACAATTTAAATAAATTAGACTAAAATATGTTAAGACTTTTTTTAAAAAAGACTAAAATACACAAAAAATAATAAATACTACTAAAGTAAAATAATGTAAAACTTCAACTTAAAAATAGATAAAATACATTTAAAGACTTTAATAATAAAAAAGGACTGAAATACAATTTGAATAAATGAAAAGACTAAGATACGCTAAAAGACTTAAATACAGTTTAAATAAATAAAATAAAATAAATAAAATAAAAGGAATTACATTAATAAAAAGGCTCCATCATTGTGGCTACATCCATATTTCCAATATATAATAAAGGACATAAAAAGGATAGAGAAGGATGATACTGAACAGAAAAACCATGTCAGTAAAAAGAAGCAATGAAATTTATCCATCCATTAAATAAACTTCCATAAACTAAAAATTCCTACAAATCCAACCAACAGATAAGTGACTGATGATATGATTCCTTTAAAGGGACACTGTGTAATCGGGAGCAGCTCCCTCGCACTTTTCATGCTGCATTCGCGTGAAACCGGGCAGACTGACGACATCCGCTGCATGTAAAGTTATCACCGGCCTCTATGTGAAGATGTGGTCCGTCAGTTACAGTGACATCAGTCCACATTTGTTCGGTTGTCATGGCGATGTCGTATTGTTTTCCCTGACCCATGTTTTACCGTCTTTCGCTCGGCTTCATTGATTAAAATGACATCTGGTTTGTTACCAACGGCCGACTGCAAGTGAACGCAGCATCAGCGAGACGCTAGTCTCTCCCCACTGCAGCGCGGTGACTTTTCAAAGACATTACCTCGAACTGAGCTGAAAACTCCGGTGTGTCCGGTGAGTTTCTGTGTTTTCCTGCTGTCACGCTTCTCCTGAACGCAAAAACATGGCGATACGACATGGCAGCCTTCACCGAGCCGACCCGCTCGATGTGTAAATGAATGATACAGACGGTGAATTTCGAACTTTAGAACAGGAGAACTTACACAATATCCCTTTAACTTTCTCCTTTCCCTATAAGTTTTGAGTAAACGTTGTATAACTGTCACGCTTTTTCCTCTCCACATGCTCCAATCAGAAGGCTGAAACATGACTGCTTTCAGATGGTCAAACCCAAGTTTTTAATTAATTTCAAATATATTTATTGCATTTTTTACTTACTTGTCTTTTTTAATGAACCTGCTCTGATGCTGCTGGATTTCCCAGCCCTACTTTCAAAGGAGGTTTTTGGTCTAACTCACTTATTTCTGGTTAAATAAAGGTTTTAGGTTTTATTTTCCTTCCCAGCACTGGGACCTACTAACACGCAGTCACTCTGCATGTACAGTCCAGGTCATCTCCAGCTGAATATGACCCATTAAACAGCAGTGAGATCATCCAGTATTGATTTTCCACTCTCTGTGTGCTCGTGTGCAGCACCCCACACCACAAAACTGCAGCAGATGATCGTCTTCTCCACATCCTCTACTTAATGTGCATGTGTTTTTACAGTGCGCGCGCCCGTGTTCACGTCCCACCAGTGCCATTCTTTCAGCGAGGCGGGGAACCTCATGACTCAGGAATGCTGTGAATGGCTCAGAGGCCTTAAGATGGGAAACTATGCATTTTATTCCCGGAGATCATTCCCATAACATTAGCCTGCGCACACTCCTCTGCTATGACCTCTCACACTACTCGTCAAACACACATTAACACACACATGCCTCCAACCACACAGCCAGATGTAGCCCACCCGGTCTTTTGCAGGAATCACCTCGTGCACCGGGGTCTTGACCCACTAAAGGCCAAGTATGTGTAACACAGTGGATGGTAACCTGCAGACATGCCGGCACGTCCATCCACAGTCAAACGGGGTTCAGACTTTGTAAATAATCCCTGTTTATGAATAAATTTCCCTCCTAACACTGATTTATAACTCAAATTTATAGTCCACAATCACTAGGGATGCACAATATAGGAATTTTGGCCGATATCCGATATGCAGATATTTCAAAACTAATGTGGCTGATCACCGATATTGATGCCAATATTAAAGCTGAAAAAACAGTCATTACAAATAGCAGTTTTATAATCCGTTTCCAACACTTTAAAAAATAGGGGTGGGAAAAAATATCAATACACTGAAATATCGTGATATTTTCATATGCCAATATCAAATTGATATTTAAAAACGCAGCATCGATATATTTTACTTACAAAATCTTACGATATTTCATAACAGAATGATGAAATATCGTGAGATTTCGTTAGTAAAATGGATGGATACCGCATTTTTAAATGTTAATATGATATCAGCATATGAAAATATTGCAAAATGTTTGTGAATTCTTGTGAGATTTCGAAGAAGAACAATGAAATATCGTGAGATTTCGTTTGTAAAATAAATGGATACGGCATTTTTTAAAAGCATATTAAAATATCACAAAATTTTAATGAATTCTCGTGAGATTTTGTAAAAGAACGATGGAATATCGTGAGATTTTGTTAGTAAAATAGATGGATACCGCCTTTTTAAATGTCAATATGACATCAAGATATGAAAATATCGCAATATTTCAGTGTAGCAATATTTTTTCCCACCCCTAGTTTTTAGAAGTTTTAAAGTCTAAAAAGAAGTTTTTAAGTTTGGTTTTGGATCAGCACCCTGATCGGTTAAATATCGTTGGGGTGGCCAATATCCGATACTGAGTTTTAAGGCTGATATAGACCGATACCGATAGAAGGCCAATTATATCGTGCATCCCTGACAAAAACCATCATCTGTAAAACACTAACTAGAACACCTGGGTTTGACGTTTCTTTTGATGCCCAGTGGCACAAGAGGTAACCACACAAGCATCACCATGACAACCGGGAAAACATAACTCCAGCCTAAAGGCCAAGAAATGTATCTGAGACAACCACAATACCGCTAAGCTTCACTAAGTGTGTGAGACGTTTTTTTCCAAGGTAACGCATGCCCCTTTAAGCTCAAAAAGTAAATGACATTAATAAAGACAATGTGTCTCAGACGAGGACGGAGGTGTGAGACATTTTAAGGACGGGCCGTGATGAAGAATCCTGAATGTGAGGCTACAACATGACAGACATACATGTAGGAATCCTCCAGTGTGGGAGGAGTTGAATCAAACATGGGTCACAGCCAGACCTACGAGACCACACCAGCTGTGAGGTGGATGAGATACACCAACTTCAACTTTTGTTCACAATAAACATTTAAAGTGATCACACACAGATGAACAACAGCATTGCTTATTTGGTGTTCATCACTTATGGAAAATTTGGCTAAATGAGTGTTGATATGTCACCGCGTCCTCAGTTGTGGACCTTTTTTTCCAGTACAGTCAGCATCTAACTTTATATCTACATGCCAACATGTAAAAAGTCCCATTTATGACGTTATCTCTGGTAATATCGATACACTGCAATATTTCAGGGTATCGATATTTTTTCCCACCCCTATTTTTCAAATTGTCAGAAACGGATAACAAAACTGCTATTTGCAATGACTGCTTATTTTTTTCAGCTTTAATATCGGTATCAATATCGGTTATCGGCCACATGAGTTTTGAAATTTCAGCATATCGGATATCAGCCAAAATTCCAATATCGTGCATTCCCTAGTCTCTGGTAACTGCTGGATCTGTAGCAGATGCAGCATAAGGATTTTTCCAATTTTGCACAAGAAATGAATATTACATCATTTTCAGCTTTATTATCGGTACCGGTATCGGTATTGGTATCGGTATCGGCCATGCAGAAAATGATCAGTTATTGTATCGGTTTAAATTCTATATATCGTGCATCACTTTCACCAATGTCAGCAAGGTTTCTCCTCTTGAGATCTTTAACCTCTGGACCAAATTTCATGGCAAACCGTTCAGCCCTGCATCCACAGTCACAGCTGATAAATAATCAATATGTTAAATGGGACACCCAACAACCAGAGGCCAACAACAGCTACAAATATTTAATCTATCAGATTGAAATCAATCAGATCAGAGATTCTGGCATGTTTACATGGGCACTGGATCAGTTGTGTGTTTACAAAATGGACAGATTTATTTTCCTTAGAAATGTGGCTTCATTTAAAAGGCAAATAAAACAGATTTTCCAACAGTTTGCAGAAAAAGAACAAGCACACAAGAGAAATACTAACACTGATATGCATCATGAGCCGAAGTGACCCACAGAAAAAGGTCCCAACTTTTATGTAACACTTGCAACAGTATTTCCTGTTACGTGTGCTGTTATTACAACTAAATCTGCAGCAAACGTGCATCTGTCATCAACGCTGCTTCACTTCTCAGGAATACTGTTGCAGGGAGGCAGGATTTCTCTAAACCAGCACTGCAGTTTTCTGCTGCGTTAAGTTTGGAAGTCACCGAACATTCATCCAATCACAGATCTCCTTCTAAATCAATTTGTCCTTTTTTTCAACTAGTTTAGTTCTTGGAAGCACAGTGGTTAGCATTAAGCACGACTTCAGCCCGGGCGTGAGACGCTCTGGTCCACAGCCTGAGGCGGTACTCCTCCCAGACGCCCCTGCCTTTGATCTCCTAATCACCTGGCTCAGAATCGAAGGGGGAGGCTGCAGGGGCAGGAGGACCATCCCGCTGTGGTTCTTGCTACCAGATTAAAGCCTTTGTGTGGGTTTAATCTTAAGAAAAATGCTCATTTTATCCTAATAGATGAAGATCTTCTAATCCATGCAATGACTTGCAGGTTGTAAAGGTGATCATCAAGCTACCTGTTGGGAAGCACAAGAATTCAGGTGATGCACACACCTGCTAGCCATCATGTGTGAGTGTAGCTGTGTGAATCACACACCAGAAGAGTGATGAAAAATTCTCCTATCAGTGCATTTCTTTGTGAAAAGGATCCTTTCAGGGTGGACTGTAAGTTACAGATGCTGTCTGTTCTCTGTGCAGCATCCTGGTACCAGGAGAGGGAGAGGACTCCTCAGCAGTCATTTCATTCTGTCTGTGATACTGGATGGGCCTTATTTCTGTCTGACTGGAAGCCAACATTTCTACCTGCTTTCATGTGCTTTCTGTTTCCAACACTTTGCATAAGCAGACTTCATTTTGCTTCCTCTCCTGAGCTCTGCAGGCTGCAGCAACAAACCTCCTGGAACCACTCATTATCTCAGAGAAGGCTCGTGGAGAGATTGATGCATGTACAGTCTGTTCTGCAGCCGCGATAAGTGAGGTTTGACTCGTGTCTAGTGCACTGACCTCAGATTGAGACTGATTTTTCGCCTAATTTTGCAGCAGGGAACCCCCCCCCCCCTCAGGAATCCCCCTCCAGCATCCCTGGAGCTCCCGTAGTAGCGGTCATGAGAAACAGACTGAAGCTTACCTCAGGAGGTTGGGAAGAGGGATGGAGCCGGACCCTGACCCCAGTATTCCTTTCTTTCCACTCAGTAATTTCTCCACCAAGGCGACATTCCCCGTGCGGGCGGCTTCCAGCAGCTCCTGCTCCTTCCCCATCCTGGACACAAGTTTCTAACGACGGGGTGATGATGATGATGAAAATCCAATTCTTCCATATAAACCCTCCTCTCCTCCGACCCCTTTCCTCACTGTCTGACGTGGGAAAGCATGTAAGAGGTCTCCGTTCCCTGCATGCTGCTGCTGCACACTGAAGTAGCTGTTATTGATGCTGCAGAGCAGCGTTGATGCGCGCGCTCCCCCGGTGCCTCAGTTCATTCACCTGCACGGGGCTCCGTGTTCCGCTCCCGTGTCGGTCCGCTGACACGCACTGCTCTCCGGTGTAACCTCAAAACAAACCGGGACCTGGGGTGGGAGGAACCGGAGCGCCAAAGCGAATCCCTAAAACCCCAAAGGTGCAGAGAAAAGTAAACCTGGATTAATTAAAATGAAAATAAAAACTCAAACTCGCTTTCAGTCCGAATGGAGGCTCCCGTCTGTCTGAAGCTCTCGCTGGTAACAGGCAGGAGGTGAAACTCCGTCTGTCTCCACAAGAAGCTCCCCTTCGCCACCTCCTCTCTCCTCGCGAACCTACCGCACTGGCCGGCGCGTATCAGGGTCGCCCGAGACTCCGGCGTCAAGTTTACCGGAACTACGCAACGGACTTCCGATTGCACCTTTCAGAATAAAACTTTAAATTTATTTGCCTATTATTTACAATTTATCCTCGATGGATAGATTTTATAACATGAGCTGTCTCGTTTCACATGTGTTTTTTACATAATTATTTTGATTGTTTAGAATTTTTTGTTAAAAATCCAGATGTTGAACTAGATCTGTGAGAGGCAACTCTAGGATCGGAGGTTAAGACAGCTGCCTGGCCAAGCAAGATAAATTTAATTGTTTTGTACAGTTTGATACGGTTTCATTCCCACGTGTGGAAAAATATGCAAAACACTATTTGGGAAAGTCTGACTAATGGGCTCTATGCACAACTCCACTACTTCCTAAAACTTAAGGTAGCTCCTTTGTTTCCTGTCTTTCAGTACTGGACAAACTGATTAATCCAGGTGTGTCCTGCCAGTTAATGAGGTCAGGCACAACTGGATTAATCAGTTCGTCCAGTAATGACAGACAGGAAACAAAGTAGCTACCTTAAATTCAGGAAGTAGCGGTCCATATCGCCCAGCCCTAGTGCAGGTGTTGTGTCTAAGTGGTAAATACATCACAACTCCATTGATCATGACTAGGGGAGGCTGTTTCAGGTGGAAGAGCAATCATCTTTCAACCGGAGGTTTGATTCGACTCCAGGCCTCCCCACACTGGACACCTGCCGAAGTGTCCTTGGGCAAGATGCTGAACCCCACAATGCCTCCAGATGTGCCCATCGGGGTAAGATTGTGTGTGTGATTGTGTGTGTGACTGGGTGAATGTAGCATGTAGCGTAAAGCGCTTTGAGTGGTGGGTAGGCCTATGACTGGAAAAACGGTATATAAGTACAGTCCATTTACCATTTTACTTATGGAGATTCTGACAGCTTTCTAAACTTACATTTACAATATTTATCATAAAAAACAATGGGCAACACCTCCCAAGGTGGTGGAGAATAAGAGAGCTATATACTGTGGGTCTTCTGTAGGACTTCCAGATACAGACTGAAAAAAAATAAAATGGTAATGGCCTACCAACCGGATATTGTGAAGGAAAACTGAACCGATGAAGCCTGAACATCAAGAGAAATCACTATTAATTTAGGTTGTTATCTATTAACATATAATTATTATTTTGACATACTGAAATATGCAGGAACACTTTCTGGAATATCATTCTCTTTCTTTCTTTTCCCTTATTGTTTTTCAAAATTGTTCATTATTTATTAATATTTACATGCAACGTTTCAGATACATTAGAAACCACCCCTTTTTCTTCTTCTCTCTCTTTTTCCGGGCTCCTGGCTTGCACGTGGACAACTTAATTTACTCCTGGTATTGTTAAATGCATCGCTTGATATTAACAGCCAACAAAGAGTGTAAAATCGGAGCAAATTTAATGTTTTTTATGTTGCTAACAAAGAATCCACTAGCCACGGCGCAAAGATTTTATATTGAAAGGAAAGCAGCCCGACTTCCGGTTTCACTCTTCCTACCTTGATGGCGGACTCGCTGTACGGTCTGGGTGTGGATGACGACGCTACAACGCCGACAGGCGGCTTTGCCTTTGTTAGTATCTTTTTTTAAAGAGAGAGAAAGTCACACTCGCAGCTTCCAGCCTGTTGTTGCACTGTCAGATCACAAACTTATGCCATCTTATACGCACATGCGCACTCTCCCTCTGCACTGACTATTCCCTTAACAATCGGCGCTGCTGCAGCTGAATGGATTTGGAAACAGGTGAGATCCCAAAATATCCCCGCAGTCATGTCAGAGCAGGGTTTGTGTGAATAATACAGAGGTGGAAAATGAACCTGCTGTGACAGCCTGGAAAAACGGACACTTCTCAACACCCCCACGCCCCCCCACTCTTCCCCTTTTTGCATGCAGGGACCTGCAAGATGCCTTCACTGTGGAGCTTAATTAGAATTTAAGGGGGTGGGTTGCCTTCATGCTCCAAAATATGACTTGAAACTGAGCCAAATGGTTTCAGGGGCAATTTTTAGGATTAATTCATGTCATGATTATTATCTTTGTAAATCAAGTGTTCTGGTTAAAGGGGAAGTTCAGAATTTTTGACATAGGGTCTCATTTACAAGTGAGCCAGAATACTGCTTATCACTGAAGACGGTTTCAACATATTTCATCCCGTTATTCTAGTTCCAGAAGGTTGGTGATGCTAATGCTAGTGGAAGTCAATAGGAATCTGCTAGCCTGTCATTAAAACCAATCTCATCCACCCCACAGAACATCAGAGGCAAATCAGCAAGCCTATCTGTGTAAATGCCGCGTTAAACTAGTAAACTCGTGTAAAAAAAAAAAAGTAAAACTGGCCTTCTATGACAAATTTTGCATTACATATTGAGGGACTAGTTTCTTACCAGCTTACTAGCTTTGCCAGTGTATTCCGGTTCATAGAGACATGCTGATAGTTAGTTTGATGAAAAAAGTTCGAAATCATCTTCAAAATCCGACATATCCTCATGCCTTTCAGACGTGGCCGTATTTTAGACTTTATATTTGTGTAATCAGATTCCTTCATGCACATACAGTAGCAACAGATGGCATCACTCTGCTGCCAAATACAGGAAGTGAAACTTTGTAAAGTTTTTCAGCAGCAACAATCAAAATGCAACGAAAGGCAGGTTTGTTTTATTTGTAACATTATTCTGTTAACACAACATTTACACAGATAGTCTGAAGTTATAAATAATTTACCTCAAATGTTCTGTGGAGTGGATAAGATTGTTATTAATAACAGGCTAGCAGATTCCTATTGACTTGCACTAGCATTAGCATCGGCGACCAACTGGAACTAGCATAACGGGATGAAATATATTGAAACCGTCTTCAGTGATAAGTAGTATTTTGGCTCACTTGTAAATGAGGCCCTATGTCAAAAATTCTGAACTTCCCCTTTAAGTTAATTTCCACTCTTGAGTTCTTAGAACCACAGACTGCTGAATGCTCTGGCTTGAATGAATCAATAAAGAGCAAATTAATTACCTGATTAGCTTTTTTAAGCTTTATGATTTATTGATTAAATATCATGGAATATGGTTAAGGGATAAAAAGAAGGGACCTCTGAATGAAGTTATGAAATGCAGCAAATAGTCATCATTTCATTACTAATCACCCTTGCTAAAGATTAGGGATGCACAATATAATCGGCCCCCTATCGGTACCAGCTATATCAACCTTAAAACTGAGTATGGCATCGGCCACCCCACCGATATTTAACAGATCAGGCCGCTGTTTCTAAAGTCTAAAAAAAAAACAAAAAAAAAACTCTTTTTTTTACAGACTTTTTACAGACTAGGGGTTGGAAAAAATATTGATACTCTGAAATATCGCAATATTTTCATACGCTGATATCATATTGACATTCAAAAATGCGATATTGATCTATTTTACAAACGAAATCTCGCAATATTTTATCGTTCTGTTAAATCTCACAAGAATTCACAAAAATTTTGATACATTTTCATATGCTGATATCCTATGGACATTTAAAAATGTGGAATCTATCTATTTTACTAACGAAATCTCGCGATATTTTATCCTTCTGTTACAAAATGTCACAATACTTCATGAAATATTGTGAAATTTTGTAAAACAATGAAATCTCGCAAGACTTTGTAAGTAAAGTAGATCGATTCCACGTTTTTAAATATTGATTTGATATTGGCATATGAAAATATCGCGATATTCCAGTGCATCCATATTGTTTCCCACCCCTATTTTTCTAAATGTTGGAAAAGGATAACAAAACTGCTATTTGCAATGACTGCTTTTTTTCAGCTTTAATATCGGTATCAATATCAGTTATTGGCCACATGAGTTTTAAAGTATCAGCATGTCAGATACTGGCCAAAATTAAAATATCGTGCATCCCTACTAAAAATCATGTGGTAGGAGGATAGATTTTGCTCTCCAACTGGCATGGCAGCAGTTCGGGCTCCACAGATTGTGTTTGGATGCCGCTCGTGTTTCCAGCTTTGGTGGAATTTGGCTGAAGGTGTCACGTCACCTGTTGTTGAAACCAGATTCAGCCGCTTGAGAAGCCGCAGCTGCAGCGCAGATCTGTGCAGAAAATGGAAAAGATCACCTCTTTGTTCATCTAGAATTACAATTTCACTGTCAGCACTCACAGACAGCAGCAGCATCATCATCATGCTGCTCGGTGAGAGATGGGGATCAAGTCTGGACCTGCAGGATTAGTTTTTATGACAGCAGATGGAACTGAGACGACTGCAGGAATAGGTTTTTCTTTTCAGACATTTGATCTCATGTTGCTTCATTACGCTGGGATTGCTTATCGCCATTGGAATCTGCCATGCCATTCCAAAATGAAGTCATTTTTTACCACTTTATATGTATTTTTCTGATTATTGTCTGGTTGCCAAGGCCACGTTTTACTGCAGAGTAAAAGTCAGTGATCAGCTCTGGAGCTAATATCTGAAGTATTTTATCCAGAAGCTGCGGCGGACTGGAGACCTGTCCAGGGTGTACTCTGCCTCTCACCTGTACTCTAACCTCCTGCAGCTCTGCGCTGGAGTAAGCAGGTTTGGACCCCAGAAGACACCAAGGAAACTTCCTCCAAGTCGGGCATCTAAAATCTCACCTGGACTCAAATACTTTTGAGGGCGCAGGGATCTGGTTTGGATAAACCTCATCATCATAAGGCTTGTTGCTTCATAAAGTTGCTTCATGATGAAGAAGGTAAGTGGAAGAAAGACACAAACCTGATGTTGCTAATGGGCCAAGCACAGAAGAGGATTAAAGGTACAGTATGTAGGAATTACTGACATCTAGTGGTAAAGATGGGTATTTGGAAAAAAAGATGTTTTCTTTCAAATGACGTCATATTCCAAGCACTGTTGTGAATGTATGGTGGCCCTTAGTGGTCAAAATTCTCCCAGCAGTTTTAAAGTTCAGAGGGTTCTCACTTCACACACATTGTTTTGTCCTTTCAGGGACACCGTAGTAAAAATGGTGGAACAAATATGGCTGCCAATAAAAATGACTCACTCTAAAAGAAATAAACACATCTCATGCACCAGTCTCCGTCGATGGAGAAGTATTTGAGGTGGTGCAGTCGTACAAGTTCTTGGCAGGGGGGGGGGCAGTATGACCTTGAGAGACAAAAACCGGCTGGATAAGCTGATCGGGAAGTGTGGGTCGGCGATGGGAGGGCAGGTGGACTCTGTGGGAGCTGTGTTGGAGAGGAGGATGAGGACTCTGATGAAGAGCATCCTGAGCAACACCAGGCACCCCCTACATGACGGTCTATCTGCCCAAAGGAGCAGCCGCAGCAGCGGCTTCTCTCCCTGCGCTGCAGAACCGAGAACTTTAGGAAGCCTTTTCTTCTTTCTGCTGTGAGACTTTATAACAGCTCAGTTTAGATGTGCACTTTCTTGCTACCATTGTTGGTATTTATTTCTTTTATGTATGTATGGATGTGTTGCTACTCGACACCTGAATTTCTCCTGTGGGAGATTAATAAAGTTTTTATCTATCTATCTACATAACAGTTATTCTAGTGAAGCAATTACACAACAATAGGAACACAGTTTTGAATTATATATGACATTTTTTTGCCACTGACCTTTGATTTTTTACACACTGTACCTTTAAGGTTAGGGCTAGTGAAATAAGAAAGAAAGAAAGAAAGAAAGAAAGAAAGAAAGAAAGAAAGAAAGAAAGAAAGAAAGAAAGAAAGAAAGAAAGAAAAGAAATAGAATTCTGAGGGGAAAGAAGTCAGAATTTAGACTTTAGTCTCTGAATTCTGACTTTAAAATCAGAATTTTGACTTTTTTCCACAACATAAAAAAACAAATTTAAATTTTAAAAGATAAAAAAAAACTTTAAAAAGTCAGAATTCTGAATTTAAAAAAAAACTAAAATCTTTTCCTTTTTTTTTGTAGAAATTGCCCCACTCCTCCACCTCTGCCCCCACCCCCAAAAAATGATTAAAAAAAAAAAAAAAAAATCAGGACTCTGAGACTAAAGTCAGAATTCTGACTGCTTTTTAGAAATTGAAACAAAAATCTATAAAAAAAAAAATCAAAATTCTAACTTTTTTTCAGAATTGTCTCTTTCTTTATTTTTCTAAATTTTTTTAGATATTAAAAAAAATCTTCACAAAAATGCAACATTCTAGTAAACAGTTGGAATTCTGAAATTAAAGTCACAATTGTAACTTTTTTTTCTCAGAATTCTTTTTTTTCTTTTTTAGAAATTAAAAATGTTTAATTTTCTATTTAAAAAATGTTCTATTTTTAAAAAGTCAGAATTCTGAACTCTTCCTCAATGTTTTTCCTTCTTTTTTTTTTCTTTTGTTACAATTGGAAATATAAATGTAGTAGTAGTAGTAGTAGTAATTTTATTATATAATTTTATTATAATCTCCTGAAAAAAATTCTGTCATAATTCTGATTTCTCCGATTTTTTTTCTTTAGTGGCTCTAATACTCTTCCATAGTCAAGCATTACCAGTCAGACAATGATATTCACAGGAAACTAGATGATGGAGGAAAACATCGTGGAACCTGGTAGATTTCAGGAGTAAATTGGAATTAAATTTGTACTTCTGAATTGATTTGCTGTCCCCTTTATTTCTGCCATCACAGCAGGGAGATGAAGCTGTGACAGGCATCTGCACCCACAAGTGTTGGATGCAAATTCTGCTCTTTATACTGAGCCAAGACACAACCTGATGCCTCCACTTCCCTCATGCAGCTGGTGCTGGTTTACTGTCTGACTCCTCCCTCTCCTGCACATGCAGCGTATGAACATGCACATGCACACGGTATATTATCCTGATGCTCTGTGACATGGTCACCATCACAGAAACATTAAGCTACAGCATGTAAATGTTAGCAGCCAAACATAGCAGCGCTTCATCTTAGACACAGTTAATCGTTTAACGTCCTCCTCTGACTCAGAGCACTTCTCCAGCTGGAAAATGTCACCATCGTTTTTGTGCACCCTGTGCAGCAGTTCACCGCAGCCCATTTAAGCCCAGAAAGCTGCTGCTCTTACATGTAGCCCTTACCTCCCCTTATTGAATTAATTCACATGAATTTATTTAGAAATGCTGCATAAAGTGAAGTTGAGCTACAGGTGAGACACCTGGGCTGCAAATCATGCAAAGGTCTTATGCATGCAGTGAATGACAAATTAGCAGCAGCTGGGAGATACAGCAGTGGAGTCATGCCTATTTTTGTTTGCAGAGAAAGATGTTCAGGTTGAGCGGTATTCAGTTTGAAGCAAGCAAGGAAATATAAAGTATTATAGTTATTCTGTGAGTATAATACTAAATATCCTGTCTGTAAAACTATTTAAGGACTTACAGTTCTGTGCTTTTATTTTTTTATTCCTGCAGACAAGTGCTTCACAGCTTTTAACGCATGAATAGGTTTTGCAAAGATTTCAACATTGGAAGGTTTTAGGTCACAAAACCAACACAGAACTGCCTGAAACATCTTATTTGCACACCTTTTCACTGTTGAATAAAATATTTCCATAAAGCAGAACACTTGGACTCGGCCTTGAGGCTGCTTTTCAAACTGCATGCTATTGTAGGTGTATGGATCAAACTAGACTGCAGCGTGAAGTATTCAAACTACTGCAAAGTGTTCAGTAAAAATATATTGTTTACTGATTGGTAAAAATTCTCGAGTCAAATCTGACCAGTTTACACATTTTATATCCTACAAAATTTTTATATCCTACAATACAGTGTTCCCCAATCACTGTAGGGCTCAAGTACCCCCCCGCCCTGCATGTTTTGGGGGATTTCCTTACTTTGACACACCTGACTCAAATGAATGGCTCATCAGCAGGCTTTCAAAAAACTTAACGAGCAGTTCAGTTAATCTGCATCAGGTGTGCTGGAGTGGGCAGAGGTACTATAATGTAATGTGCCACAGTAGTTGCAATACTATATATATATATATATATATATATATATATATATATATATATATATATATATATATATATATAATATATATATATATATATTGTATTCATTGTTGTATAATAATTGTTGTATAATAGTTGAATACACACTACCAAGGGGCAAACTCTGTAGAACATGAGTGAAGCCTGGAAATTAAAAGTTAAATAATTATAATAAGCTCCAAAACAGAGCAAATCCACATAGACTACCATGTAAAAAAAAAAAAAAAAAAAAACTTCACAGCAGAAATAAACATGTTTAGGGCCTGGTTCAAAAAATCATTTTAGTTTAATAGGTCAAGTTTACCTTTATGTCAATTGTGTGTGTGTGTGTGTGTGTGTGTGGGGGGGGGGGGGGTGATTTTTTTTTTTTTTGGTTTTATAACTCATCCATTTATATAGTATCTAATCTTGAAATTACACATAATTAGGGGCGTGTCCTTTTGATTGACAGGCAGGGATGCCAATTTTAGCCGTGGTGGCTAATAGTTAGCTCTCTGCTAGCTTTCCTGGAAGACCTCAGCCTGTAGCAGAGTTGTACAAAAGGTGGTTTTTAACAGCAAGTCTGAGCGTGTCTTACCTTTAAACCGTCTGTCTTTGTTCGTTCCCGTTCGCTTCGGGTTAGCTCGGTTGCTCGGAGCGGCTGTCTTCAGGTCTATCTATCTGCCGCTTGCAACCAAGGGGCGTGGCCTATAGTGGGCGTGTCGCATAGTGGGTGGGTCTTGTCAGGTTTAGGGGAAGGGTCAGGGGTAGGGTTAGATTTGCTCTCACTGTCCGGTGGGCGTGTCGAAGAGTGACGTCACTCGACGACACGCCCACTTTACGACACGCCTCTGTCTTGCGAGCCGCAGATAGACCCTGCTCACTATCTTTGCCCATTTTAGTATTTTTTTCCGGGAGTGAGATGGCGACGGTGGGAAATGCCCAGCTGGCTTCACTTTTCCCTCTTCAGACGTAACTACGTCCATCTACTTTTAAGTCTTTGCACTTCTTATTATTCTGCATGTTCAGACAGGCAGTATGCCTCCTTTAGGTAAAAGTAAACTAATCATGAATATAAACTTTTTTTAAATATATAATTTCTTCTATGAGCATTAAACAATTAAAGGGACTTGAGGCAAGATTAGGAAATGAGACTCGCGACTAACGCTGCGGGTAACAGCCGTCACGGGAGCATGCACAAATTGAAGCTGTAGCCTTGTTTATTACGCTGATCAAGTCTTTTTCTTCATAGTTACACTTTTTAGTGTCTTTCTGTTGATCTGGATCGTTTGCTGACGGCAGAAGAATCCATAACTATCCCTTGCAGTGTTTGAATTTACCGTGACTGTCTCCTTCCTTTATCAAAACTGTTGGGGGACGCAGATGCAGCGCCATTTGATGTCACATTGGCAGGACAGCGTGGGAAATTCGGCCACCGAATCGCAGTGCAATATGTAGCACAAGGCCTGTTCAAGGGAACGGAGAGAAACATGGGGGGGCTTGTTCTTTTTTTTATTTTAACGCTTCATCACCTGTTAGTCTAAAAAAAACTGGACATGCTTGTTTATTCTTTCACAATTATCGCCTCTAGTCCCTTTAAAACACAGCGATACCACTGTTTGCTTACTGATCTAACCTGGAAAATGCTGTTTCCTGCTGTCAAATGAACCGTTTTAGCCTTTAGTGTTGCTCAATTTCAACATTTTCAACCGATACCATAACTGATCATTTTCTCCTTGTCACTGCCGATACCGATACTGAAAATGATGTAACATTCATTCCATGTGCAAAATTAGAAAAACACTTCTGCTGCATCTGCTTCACATCCAGTATTTGCCGGGGACATCATAGCGTTGCACGGTGGGCGCGACCTACGTTGTTCCCATGATATGGATTAAAAAACAGAAGAAAAACAAACAAAAAATCAGCATTCCACAGGATAGTTGATTTTTTTTTTTTTAATGATATTTCTGAGGAGCCTTTGGGACAAGAGAGGGAAACTTGCGTTTTGGCTAAATCTGACATATTTAGAAGTTTTTCTTTGTTTTTTATATGCTCTGTCCCTATCAAATAAACAAAATTTCTTAAAAATATTGTCTGATTTTCAGTTTTAGCCGACACCGATATCGGGCAGATAATACCATGCACCACTAAACTGTTTATAAACCTGCATGAAACATGCCCCTGTATAATATATAGTATTTTGTGTACTGCATACCAAGTATGGGCAATTTGTATTGTGGTTTCAGAAACAGCCAACGGGATATTTTGAGACAGGAGCTAAAACAGAATGTTTCTGTCAGAGTTAATAGTTGCAGCAGTGTTTAAAAAGTGTATTTTTAAACATTCCAGCATGTTAACCTGTAAAAGTAAAATAATGAACTCAAAGCAAATTTTTCCTCTTCCAAAACATTCATCCTCAAAATTATTCATATCCAAGGGATATGGTAAGTTTCTGTTTTTAAAAAAAATATAAAAATTTTTAAACCCCAAAAAAAAAAGGCTAAATTATTAGGGGGGGGGGGGGGGGGGGGGGGAAAAAAAAAAAGGGGAAGGGGGGGGGGAGAAGGGGGGGGGGGAAAAAAAAATAAATAAAAAGAGGGAGGAAGGAAAAGAGGAGAAAAAAAAAAAAAAAAAGTCACGCCAAAGGGAAAAGGGGCGCGCGGGGGAGGAAAGAAGAAGAGGGGGGCGCCCCCCCCTTAATTACAGAAGAAACAAAATTATCTGTCAGTGAAATAAGTTGAAATTGATGGAATAAATAATGAAAATTGTATGAAAATCATGACATTGATTTTGGATTGTGGTTCAAAAGCATCACTGCAGGAGATGAAACTATCAGCAAACATGAAAGCAGTTAAGTCTGCTAACAACTAAATTAGATGGAAATTGTTCCATATTCTGATGGGATCACAACTTTTAGCAAGAACAGATTGTGGATGAAGGTCAGTAAGAGTTCAGGTAGAGGCCCCACAGTTTCCACAGCAGTGAAGTCCCTGCAGCACCCGATGCATGTTGAGATCTCTGATGGCGTTCCAGGGATCTGTGCATGTGTGTGTACAGTAGAGCGTCTATTTAAAGAATATTCAGCTTTTAACAGAATACATGCGGTTGTTTTGTTTAAGGTGGAGAAACAGTTCCTGTGTTCGCTGTGGGGACTGTGACGTTCATTCATTTATGAACAGTATTTTTTTTATCTTTTAACCTGAGCCTACATGTGGATGCTGGGGGGCGGTGAACACAAAAGCAGACAAGTGCAGCGATGAACATGTGTGCAGCTTAATCAAGTCTTCCATATGTGGATGGGTATGTTTGATGTGTAGCATGAATGTTGGGGCAGATCCTCTGGGATGCAGCATCGTAGCTGGAGTTGTCAGCCCGAACTGGCTTACAGGTGTTGCTTCATTTAGTATCAACTAGGGATGCACAATATAATCTGCCCCCTATCGGTATCGGCCTATATCGGCCTTAAAACTAAGTATCGGACATCGACCACCCCACCGATATTCAACTGATCAGGCCGCTGTTTCTGAAGTCTAAAAAAAACCCCCAAACTTCTTCCTCTTCTTCAAAAACTTATTTTTTACACTTTAAAACTTCTAAAGACTAGGGCTGGGAAAAATTATTGATACACTGAAATATCGCGATATTTTCATATGTTGATTTCATATTGAGACTTAAAAATGGGATATCGATCCATTTTACTCATGAAATCTTGCGATATTTCATTGTTTTGTTACGAAATCTCACGAGAATTCACAAAAATTTTGAGATATTTTCATATGCTGATATCATATTGACATTTAAAAACGTGGTATCAATCTATTTTACTAATGAAATCTCATATTTCATCGTTCTGTTACAAAATCTCTCGAGAATTCACAAAAATTTCGCGATATTTTCATATGCTGATATATTGATATTTGAAAATGCGGTATCCATCTATTTTACTGACGAAATATCACGATATTTCATCAGTGTGTTATGAAATCTCATGAGAATTCATGAAATATCGTGAGATTTTGTAACAGAATGGTGAAATCTCACTGGAATTTCTAAGTAAAATAAATAGATGTTGTGATCGATGTCAGGAACATTTTCTTCCAGAGACCCATCTTTACCACTAGATGTCAGTAATTCTTACATACGGTACCTTTAATGTTGAGGGCTATGTTTATGTCATTTTGTTGTCTTGATTTTTTTATGCTTAAAGTGCTATACATAAAGAAAGCAGAAGTTGATGGGAAAAAATATTTTCCCAGGACAACTTAAGCTTTTCCAGGACATTTTACTTCTTTGTCGTTTTCCATGTGTTTTCCAGGACTGGAAAATCGGTCAATCACTTTCCAGGTTTTCCAGGACGCATGGGAACCCTGACTTCATCCAGTTGTGAAGCGATTAATGATAAATTAATTTGATATTAATTTGGCGTTTGATAAACTGGAAATAAATTACAGCCAGAAACTTGAAAAAGTGAAACCTTTAAAATGTTTATTAGTTTATTTCCATCAGTATTTCAGCAGCTTTGACAGACAAAATACAACTTTTTACTGTTTGTGAATATTTTTTCCTCTTTTCCGAAGGTGGCATTTCCCTCTAAAGGGAGGAAGGCTCTGATGATTGGAGGGAGGAAAATAATAATATAAAGGGAAAAAACTCATCCAAGAAGGTTTTCACATGTCAAAACTTCAGATATTTCACATCTGACTCTGAGATTGAGTCGTTTCCCAGCTACAACACAACCAGAACAACTTTATGAGATTTTATTGAAGCGCTGAAGAGGTTACAACTGCACACGTGGACTGAATCTGTTACCGTTATAGACTTCTAAAACATAATCATACCTTTTTTTTTCTTTCTTTGTGTGTTCTGTTAGAAAAAAATCAGTCAATTTGAGTCCTTATGAACATTTTCTGAGGTTTTTACCCTCAAACTTTCACACAGGGATGAAACAGCAGCAGATATGGTCATAGCATGTCCATCAAAAAAACTAAATTACACTACATGACAGATTCAAAATCTTTACATAAAGATGCACACAGGTAGTCTGGCAGCTTCAATGTGCCCTTTTTGCTGTTCTTTTAACCTCTCCATCCACCTCCTGCACTCTCACAGTTGTACTTTTATTTATTTTTTTTTAACAATGCCTCAGGTTTAAAAGTGCAGCATGTGTTAAGAAGCTATTTACACATAGAAAAATAGGACAACGGTGGAGCGTACAGACGAGTGCGAGGCATTTTGCTTGACAAAGCTGTGGAACTGACTGAAATTCCTCCTCTACTTTTTACCGAAACGCTTGTTTTCTGTCTTAGATGCACACAAACACACACATTCAACTGAAACACTGTGTAACCATTCAAGGTTCTTCAGAAAATAGTTACGTGTTCACATTCTTGTACAATATACACTGTACACGATGAGGAGGATAAGTGGGATTCATCTCCTCCCCCCGAATATGAAAGCACTAAATTAAAAACTTCAGTGCTGTGCAAAATAAGTCTTTTTTTTATTTTTAGACATTCCTCTGAAGATACAACATTCAGTGTACTTTCTTATCTACGGGTTTATATGAAACTCATTATTTCCACGCCAGGAACAGGGAGGGAAGGGTTTCCTGTAGGCACAACCAGATGTAGATCTCATCCTCTTTCGTTCACACATATGGACACAAAACGTTCCTGCTCAGTATCGCTTCT
Organism: Atherinomorus stipes; assembly: GCA_023101725.1. NCBI lineage: Eukaryota > Metazoa > Chordata > Actinopteri > Atheriniformes > Atherinidae > Atherinomorus > Atherinomorus stipes. The sequence goes on from JALJCO010000089.1 coordinate 28,884, forward strand.
TTCTTTTTAATCTTTCCCAACATCTCCACCTCTGCAGTCCAAACTGAAGAAAATAAAGCAGACAAGCTTGTAAAAATGTGTGTTACCATTCAGACTCTTCATCTGCTTCACCTTGAAGTCCAACGTCGTGCCGGCTCATTCAAAGAAGCGCAAAAATGGAGAGACTAAAGTAAAAAAAAAAAAAAAATCCTCTTCTTTTCTTGATGTTGGCTGCCGGCTGTCGCTGCAGACCCCAACGTCTGGGCGTGGAGGAGGAGTCGGGTCTAGCTGGTGGTAACTTTCAGGTTCTTCATGCGGTGAAGCAGCGAGTCTTTCTCCATCTGAGCCTCGGCCAGCGCCATTTTGGCTCGGGACAGCTCCACCTTCAGGCATTCGTTTTCCTCCATCAGCATCTGCAGCACAAACCAGCAACAAGCTGCTTATTTACAGTAACAACAAGGTGTTTGTTGCTAGTTACAAAAAACATCATTGCTGCATCTGTACTGACTCATGGTGAAAGTGATGTCACAGTGTACAGTTCACCACTGCAGTTCATCAAAATCAACTTTTTCCCCTCTAATCATATGGGTAAAAGCTAAAAACAGAAAAATCCTTTCAAGAAATAACATCTTGCAATTTTTTTAAGGGTCAAATATAAACTATTACAATAAAAACCCTTCTGTATGTTTGTTATATGCAGGGTATTTGCAAGTTTCAGAAAGTCAAATTGAAGACTTTTTAAGACCTTTTTTGCCACCTTGAAAGAAAGCAAAGGAAGCACGCAATGTCCGGGTCATGAAACATAATTGGAAAATGTCTCGAGTCGATCAGTTCACTTTCAGTAAGTGGTGCTAGTTGGATTCGCCAGATTACAGCAACTATGCTAAACTAAGCTAAAGTCAGTGCTGCCAGATTCAGGGAATGACTCGCTCGGTTCAAAAACACTTCTTTGTTTTTTTCAACCGAACAGTCGTTAAGTGAAAATATGACATGAATTGTTTTTTTTATTATATTATTCTTTTTGCTATATCATACAACATGGTAGAAAGATTATTATCATAACTGTTATTAGTATTTCCTTGTTTTCTTAGAAGTTCAGGAGTGGGATGTTTTGTGATTTATACATGCATATTTCTCTTGTTCTTGTTGGGAAAAAAAATTTAAATAAATAAAAAAAAAAAAAGAAAGAGAAAAAAAAAAACACTGCCCGTTTGTCCAACTTAGGGGACTGCGTGGGGAGGCTAAATTACAGGGGTGGCATATGCCTTTAAAGCCAGAGAAGCGATGTGCACCCACAGCAGGGAGCCTATCCGACCGACATGTAGACAGTTTGGAGGAGACGCTGCTGTTGCTACAACTGGCGCCTTGCACACCAGCAGCTCAGTCACATCACATCTGACATCTTTGTGCAACATCTCAGTCAGATTTAGACTTTCAGATGGTAAAACCACGAAAGAGAACTACCTGCTTACAGTGCTGCGATGCAAGGGGTGCTCGGTTTGCAACAGAAAACAGAGGAAACTGCAAAGGAGCAAAATAATCAGATCATTTTATTTCTATGATCGTTGAAAACCCAGATCGTAGATCAAAATACGATTAATCGCCCAGCCCGACTGTAAGCTCATTCCAGCCAGTAAGACAGTCTTGTCTTGACTTTTGTCCCTTCCTCTCTTTCGTGTTCATATGTGTGTGTTCATATTCATGTGTGTGTTCATATTCGTTTGCTAGCATGCAACACAGTACGCATCCAATACTTGGCTGCAACGTCGCGCCGCATCCTGGACGCACGGCTTGAGAAATGCGCATAATGAATGTTGGTGTACCATCAAAATGAGTCAGAAACGCAGATTTTTAAAGGTGGAAAACTTAAGCTGTGGGTCTTTAAGGACCTGCTGGTTTTAAATGTTGCAAAACTTATTTTTAGTGTTTTCATTTGAAAATTTCATTTTTGCATTTTGATAAAAGAATATCGCTCTAAAAATCCCCCAAAACTGGAGCAGCTTGGCAAAATCGGGTTCACGTGTCTGAACTGGTCTCACTCAGAACTAATCTCTGGTTTTCCACTTCATTTTCCGAGACCTTCCTGTTTGTGTCTCACCTTTTCCCTGGAAGACAGAGAAGGGCTGGTGGGCGGAGCTTGAGTCTGCGTAGCCTTCGGTATCCTGCAGACGCTGCTCACAGACTCAGGGACCGGACTCAGAGAGCTGTCAATCAATGAGCTCTGTTTCTTGGGTTTGACCTCTCCTGCTCCGTCCACTGTGGGAAGGATGACCGAGAGCGGGGTTAACTTGGATGTGTGGATCTAGGTGTGTGTATATGTGGGCTTAAAAATGATTGTTAGGGCATCTTATATAAGGGTGCTGAATCAGTGCTGGTAGGAGGAGGATGGAAAAGAGCTGGTTTGTCACCTCCGATGGAGAAAGACCCATCGTCTCTCCTGTGTATGATGAGACTGTCCACATGCAGAGTGATGGGGGAGGGCTCGTGGTCAGAGGGATTGTCCCGGGGGCCGTCATCCTGCAGGAGACATGGCGTCGGTGAGAGAAAATATCCACATTCCTGAGTTGAAGGAACCCAGGGGAGGAGACAGAAAGGCTCTCTCTGTGCCAGATTTAATAATAATTAAGCCACAAATCAAAACATGGAACCGATGAAATGTGACTCCAGCTGAAAGCGTCTGAAACACCCACGTAAACAAACAAACAAGCGTTTTTCACCTTTAAATCGATGTGTGTGTCCCTGACGCTGATCTCCATGGGCAGCACCTGCGGGGCAGAGTCGTCCTCCAGGAAGAGGGCCAGGTTGCGCAGCGTGGACATCATGAAGCTTGCGTGGTATCCATGGAGACGCAGCTGCAGGAAGCCGTTGCGCTCAGCCAGCGGGGAGTGAGCGGCGGCGCAGGGCCCGCTCTCCAGGCGGGCCCGCACCTCCGGACCGCGGGGTCGCCGATCCGCTGCAGAGGTGACCTCGCCTCCAGCTGTGAGGGAAGGACGACGGCTGCGGTTAGCATGAGCGTCAAATCAGCGTCAAAGGGGGAAGACACGAGTCGACTTTCTAAACCTGACATAAAAATACACCCCACGTTATGAAGATTTATGTTTTCAGAATAAACACACACCTCCCTCAGAAAGTCGCTATGAAAAACACCATGAGTCAAAAAACAAATAGCTGGTATTAGATCTTAACTGTCTAAATATATCCTGACCTTTCGCTACTGCTGATGAGCTGGAACGTAAATACAAGAAAATTCTATCAGAAAAACCTTAAAATACATTTTTTGTAATTGTATCACAAATATAATATAAACCAGAGCGGTAGGAAAATGAGAAATATCCTATTTAGGATCCAAAAAAACTAAAATTACTGAATTAAAACGCATCAAAGACAGTGAGGATATGAAAATCCAGAGATGCACCGATCCAGTTTTTACTGATCCAAATCCGATACCGAACATAAGAAAGGTAACAAATTAACACAGATATAATATACTTAATATTATTTATTAAGAAATAAAGTGTACGTTTATTATGATATTAATATAAAAAAAAAAAAAAAAGAAGAGAGAACTGGATCGGATTGCTGGACCGATATCCGATCTAGCTAATTAGTGAATATCTGAACTGATATCCAATCTACATATCGGGTCAGTGCATCTCTATGAAAAACTGTCACAGGGATCAACCGATACAGATTTTTCTTTACGGTTGATACAGATACTGATATTTAATCATCAGTTGACGGCTGATACAATCTGCCAATATTTGGGTCCGATACTGCATTTAACCCCAAAATTCATATAACGACGGACGCAATAAAAACTCATTTTAAAAATTCTTTTAAGATAAAAAAAGAAGAAGAAAAAAGAAACAAAGCACTTCAAATAAATATACAAGAGAAACAGCACACTTTTCAACAAATACATTAAACATTTTATATACACACACACACACACATATATATATATATATATGTGTGTGTATGTATATACTGTATATCTAAATTGCTGCTTCTATAGATGCCTGTCTGTAAATTATGTTGAGGGTGGGTATCAGCCAACACACCCAACGTATCGGCATCAGCTGATACGCAAATATCGGCCTAAAATATCGGCCGGCTTATGTATCATCGATCCTTAATCTGTCACAATATCTGATTGTCATTACAGGATCATCCAATCGATACCGTCCTAAAAAGTCTGGTACAAGTTTTGCATATTTTAAATCAAATGTTGATTATCATTATGTAATCATTATATAACAAAGTTCAAGATGTCTTTCTTCTTCATGCTACTTTAAAAACGGGTTATATAAGAATGACTAAACTGTCAAGTCAGAGACTTTATTTCTGTTGCGGTGGAGAGTAGACACGAATCCTGCAGTCTCACAGCCTGAGGACAGAAACCGATCGTAGTCTGGTGATACGGCTGCTGATACCTCAGTGCTGCTTCAGATAGGGTGAACAAGCTGTGTTGGGATGGGGAGGGGAGTCTGGGCCGTTTTGTATCCCCAGTTTTACCAGCTGGTGACGTTTCTACTTAGACTGCAGAACTTTTCAAAAACTTTCATCAGGTTTTTGGCTTTTAAAGTTTTCTAAACTGGTCTCAAAGGATCCTCACTCCTAGGAACCTAAAACTCAAGTAAAGCTCCGGTATAATGACGTCCTTTTTCCCTCCAATTCTATTTTCTCAGCATCAAAACAATTTTATTTCCCAAATTCCATTCATGCATACTGATAATAATCCAATAAGATGCGATTGTTGGGATTTTCCCACACATGCACATCAAATTAGCAAATGCTTAAAACGCTGTTTCATTGTGACTTTTAAGTAAATGCGCATTCATTCTGGGAAATTTCTCACTTCAGAAAAGAATAAGAAAACATACAGAACTACTCAGTGACTGTATGCATGCACATTTGCATGATTTACAGAAATTTACTGGCTTTGAAAAAAGGGTGCATTTTGATGTCAGGTTTAAAAAGAAAAGAGCTGGAAGTAAGAAGTGAAGTGAATGAAAAGGAGGAGGAAGAAGATCAGAAAGAGGAGTGGGAGACAAAAGTACATACAAAAGGAGAATTAGGAAGGGAATAAAGAAAAAGATAGATTTATTTACAGTCCCACGTGACCCCTATAGGAGTGATGTTTAATTAAGTTTGAGAACATGAGACTTGAAAGTAAAAACCTCCACCTCTACTATTCTGGATTTACTTATTTATCAGGGCTTTTGCAAGTTTCAGCAAGTTAAATTTAAGACCTTTCTGAATTAAATTTAAGACCGACATGATGCATTATTAATTTAGTAAGTAAAATATCCTTGCATTAAAAAACGACAAACAACTCAGCTCTCAAACTGATATCAAAACTGCACCTTCTTAACCAAAGTAACTTTCCCAACACTAATATCTGTCTAAATGCTGCCGTCACACTGAGGCTGTCAAACATGAGGTTTTTTTCATTTAAAAACTGTAAAAACAAGTAGTTGTTTTTTAGCAGAAAGACGGACAGAACCAACTTCTGATTCCTGCGGTCTATTCAGCATATTATGTGGCCAACGCTTTTCGGGATGAATAAAAGTAAAAAATTAAGACTACTGTATTTTCTGGACTATTAGTCGTTCCTGAGTATAAGTCGCATCAGTCAAAAAAAAAATGCATCATGAACAGGAAAAAAAAAAACATATAAGTCGCACCGGACTACAAGTCGCATTTATTTATTTAAAATATGATTTTCAGATTTTTCATTTCCTACTTGTTACTACTAAAAATTACCCAATCAGTTAATGCCTGTAAATGATCATAAACAAGGATAAACATGTTTTTTGAGGAGTTGTTCCACCGTACAGGCAGAACAGACAGATGTCCAAAATGAACTCTTCTCACCGAGATGAGGCTATTTGGGGATTTTTGCCCTCGGAGCAGAATATAGTTGTCACAAGCCTAGAGCGCCCTCTTTTGCCATTAGACAGTAATATTTACTTCTTTGCTCATGTCAGTCAATATGAATTGACACTTAAAAATATGTTAAATTGTATATATTTTCATAAATAAGTCACACTGGACTATAAATCGCACAAGCCGCCAAACTATGAAAAAAGTGTGACTTATATTCCAGAAAATACGGTAGTCTAAATCAAATTTAAGACATGGATGAAAAGCTGGCTGCTTTTAAGACATTTCAAGGCCTTAAATTTAAAATTTTAGACATTTTTAGACTTTTTAAGACTCTGCAAAACCCTGATTTCTGCTAATAACTGAAAAAAATCCTGATGAGAGAAAAGAGCTCAGCACATATGTGATGCTACAGCTGGCAAGAGGGAGAGAAGTGAACGAGGACTGAAATGAGGTGATGAAAAGTTGAGGTTAAGAGATGTTAAACTCTTCTTTTCTTATACTGGACACACAAATGAGCAGATTCAGTTGGCAAACGGGTAAAAGACACATGACGCGTTACAACAGAGCATTCGGCAAGGCGTGGAAACTGAACACGGTGAAGTGTTGCTTCCTTATTTAAATGATCGCTGCAGGAATGTCAGGAGAGGGTTAACACCACAGAGCAATTCCAGTAGCAGCTAAAACACTCAAAGACACACATGCACGCAATGCTGTCAGCTCCTCTTAGATAAAATGACATATTCTCTCAATCCTGAGCAGCTAGGGTCGAGGCAAATGGAGGGGGGGGGGGAAGGAGAAAAGAGAGGAAGCCAGCAGCCGAGGACTGAATGACTGTGATAAGACAGGGACGGAAGAGAAAAGATGGCCTGGAGAGGGCGAGAGATGAAGGGGAGAAAAGGTGGAGAGGGAGGGGTGAATGACAGAGGATTAGTAGGAAGATGGAGTAGGAGCTGGAGGGAGAGTAAAGACGAAAGGTGGAGAAAAAGAGGGAAGAAAGAAGGGAGGATGAAGAGGAGTGAGATAGAAATAGGTGGCGAGGGGGGGGTAAAGCTGGCGTTTCTCTCATTGCCTGAACCACTGGACTGAAACTGCAAAGTCTGCTGCAGTGAAGAGATGAGGTAGGCGGGGAGAAAGGGGGGGGAGGAGTGGGCAAATTAGACAGAGACAAAAACGGGAGGATTGGGGGTTAAAACTGTCCGCAGAGAAGTGGAAGTTAATTTTAACGCACATACTGAAAGGTTGAGGGCTTAATGTTGCAAATAATGGGACCACTTACTCCACTATTTCCCATCTACCCTCTGATAAGTGACACACACACACACACACACACACACACACAGAGGAGGGTAAACCCCCTCCTGGCTGCTGAAAAATGAGCAAACACGCATCATGCTTGCAACACTATCTGCAGTGCATGCCGTCAAGCAAAATCCAGAATCCGGAGATGAAATCTGATGGAAAAACTGGCAAAAAACACGAACAAACCATGTTTTTATTTGCATTTACACGCACAAGCAAGCATGCATGTTAGCTTACAAATGACGAATCAACACACAGCAGTTACCTTGGCTGCTCTGAGCAGGTATTGGTACTGAACACACCATACCTGTGGGGAGTTATGGAGGGTAAATAAAAACAAAAAACAGGAGCGGGGGTGGCTGTGTTAGTGTGTAAATATGTGCGTGAGCCTGGACACAAAAAACGCTCAATGAAATTCAAGCATAGTCTTCCAGTTATGTTCTACTCACACCAGAAATCTGTTATGTGTAGAAAGGTCTAATTTTGTTGGATTAACCTTAAAAACAAGCAATTACTGAAACTAGAAAGAGGCATTTTACATTCAGGTGACTAAAACAGTTAATTGCTGCAGCTATAAATCAGACCGATGTCTTTTTTCCGCCTCTCTCTCTCCATCGATCCAGCAGCTGCCTGATCCCGCTTGTGTTATGAGGAGGGGTGGAAGTGGCTCGTCGCTGAATCTGCCTCGTCTTAAAACATGAACAATCAAGTCACACTGACGTGGGGCTTCGCTGAAGCTTCGACTGAGCCATCCACCATCCACGACCTTAACCGCACGTCCTTCCTTCCGCCGTCCTCCCATTTCCTCCAACGTCAAACAAGTCAAAATACCACAAAGAACACAGATTCACGCCTTTACTCTTATTCTTTATTCATTATTCTGCTGTTCTTTGTTTGGTCGATGTCCTACTTGTGGGCTTAAAGCTTGCAGCCCGTTTCTGCTGAGGTCTACTTTGGTTTGTTTTTACACAATCAGCAAGCACGCGTTCTAAAATAGGACTAACATTTTGCAAGTTTGCTTCAAGACATTGCTTCATTTGACAACTCACAGGACAGTTTGGTGCTTAAGAGTATATTGCATTAATAAAATATGCAAAAATATACAATAATTTAAATTTGAGACCAAACAAGATTAACTAAAAGAAAAAAAAACATGAGAGGTGCTATAAGGAGCTTTATGTTTCATGCTCAGTCGTAAAAAAAATCAAACTTGTGTGTCCATGTTTCTCACCAAGGCTGCGGTTGCTGAGGTACTGGCGGAGGCTGACGTTGCCCAGCTGGTTGGGTGCGACCTGACCCACCTCCAGAGCCACCGCGGTGCTCTCGCCCACCGCCTCCATGCCCACACACACCGACTCCACCTTCAGCACCAGCACAGAGACCTGAAACAGGGACAGTTACAGTCAGCATGAAGGAACAAGGACGTTTGTGCTGGATGTAACCAGACAAGAGGTGTGACAAAATATCGATACACCCATACATTGCGATATTTTGTGTTGTGATATTGTGTTGATATCAAAAAGCACTGTATTGATGTTTTTACTAACAAAATCTCGTCGTTCCATAACGAAATCTCACGAGATCTTATTCCATTAGCACCAGCATGTGGAAAAGTCCCTGTTAAGTCCCGAGTCAAGTGACGACGGTGCAGCTGCTGCTGCTGCAGACTGACCTGCTTTGAAGCTGCTTATAATACGTCTGGTTTGAAGTTGTTTGTTGCCAAAAACATTATAATTAGCCACATGTTAGCTAATACCTGCTAGTATCTGATATCTGAAAGCACTGCTGATGTTTAATGGGCCTTTGAAACCTAGTGGCTTTGAGGAAGTGAAGTGCACATTATTTAAATGAATGAATCACACCTGCCGCACAATTCTTCATACATAGTTTGAGTATTATGATGCGAACACAATATCGCAACATATCATCTTTCTTATAGTATTACAATATATCACAATATATTGTCTTTCTTATAGTATTCCAATACATCACAACATATTGTTCTGTAGTACAGAGAATACTGTATATTTTTCAATTCAGAAAAGATTAATTAGTCATACGGAGCAGGCCTTCAAAAGATTTACTTCTGCCTGCTCCATTTTCAGACTAAATGGTTAATGGTAAACAGGTGAGGAATATGAGGGCAATGGGAGAAGAAAGAGGAAAAGTAGACAAATCTTCCTATCTTGTTATTTTGTAGATGCTTTGTTTGTGGGGGTTTTTTTCAATGCTTTGTCTGTTTATTTGTTGATCATATTCTTTTTTCTTTTTTGATTCACTTTACCTTTTACCAAAATTTCCTTTACACATCTTTATGATTATGTTTGGAATAAATTATATATATATATATATATATATATATATATATATATAATTGTCTTTCTTACAGTATTACAATATATCGCAATAATATCACAAAAAAGGGTTTTACTATTTGAAAAATATAGCCAGAGTCCACCCCATTCTCTCTCTGGCCAACACAGAGACGCTAATGCAAGCTTTTATTACAAATCCTTAGGGCTTGGAAAAAATATTGATACACTGCACGGTGGCATGGTGGTAAGCACTGCAACCTCACAGTAAGAATGCATGTTCTCCCCGTGTATGCGTGGGTTCTCTCCCGGTACTCCGGCTTCCTCCCACTATCCAAAGACATGCATGTTAGGTTAACTGGTCACTCGAGAATTGTCCCTAGGTGTGAATGTGAACGTGTGTGGTTGTCTGTCTCTCTGTGTCGGCCCTGTGACAGACTGGCGACCTGTCCAGGGTGTACCCCACCTCTCGCCTGATAATAGCTGGAATAGGCTCCAGCAACCCCCACGACCCTGAACTGGATAAGCGGTACAGAAAATGACTGACTGAAATATCCAGATATCTTCATATGCTGATATCATATCAATATTTAAAAATGCGGTATCAATGTACTTTACTGATGAAATCTTGAGATTTCGTAATGTTACCAAATCTTGCAGGTTTGCGTGAAATCTCGCCAGATTTTGTTGGTAAAATAGATCAATATTGCATTTTTAAATGTCAAGATGAAATCTGCATATGAAAATATTGCAATATTTCAATGTATTGATATTTTTTCCAAGCCCTACTACAAGTCATATCGATTACTGTAATGGCCTGCTTTCTGGTCTTCCCAAAAAGAACATCTCAGGTTTACAACTCTTGCTAAATTCAGCAGCACGTGTCCTCACAAAGAAGAGGAGGCGGGCTCATTTTACACCAGTTTTACGATCACTGCATTGGCTCCCTGTGTGTTTCAGGATAGAATTTAAGGTCCTTTTAATGGTTTTTAAATGTCTTAATGGTCTTGGGCCTTATCTCTCGGAACTGCTTTTACCCTATGAGCCATCACGGTCCCTGCGGTCCTGTGGCAGCAGGCTTTTAGTCATTCCCAAAGCCAGGACACACACACATGGTGAGGCGTCGTTCCAATGGTGCGGCCCTCACCTGTGGAACAGTCTGCTGGAGGATCGCAGGGGCGCAGAGAACATTAACGTTTTTAAGAGTAGACTCAAGACCCACCTTTTTAGTCTGGCTTTCAGCTTTTTACTGTTTATGTAGTAATTGGTTTATCTAATATTTTGTAATTATTCACTGTTTATCTTTTGATTGCCTTTTTATTATTTATTTTAACATTTTAGCCGTTCTTATTCAATGTTTTAATGTATTTTATGCATTTATTCAATGCTCTTATATTACTTCCATTGCTCCCTCCAGTGCTTCCTTAGTGGGGGCCGTCTGTATCCGGGGTGGCGGACTGGATGCGGTGCCGCTGGTGCGGGGGTTGGTGTTCCAGCCGCACCTGGGCCACTGTGGTTACAGTTGCTGTGCCGCCCCGGTGCAGACGGCTCCTCTGATGGGGTTCCCTCACTTTGTCCATCTGCACTTCACCTCAGGTATATGAATTTACTTGAGCTGGGGAGGGTATATATATATATATATATATATATATATATATATATATATAAAATGTTTTTTAACTGTAAAGCACTGTTAGTCATGCAACTTGCTTGAAAAGCGCTGCATAAATAAAGATTGGTTGATTGAAAATATCGTCTTTCTTATAGTATTACAATATATCGCAATACATTGTATCACTGCTCCTATATCACGATACACATCGTATCGCCAGAGTCTTGGCTATACACAGCCCTGAGACAATGATGCATGATGATCCATACAGACATCCAGGAATTTAAGATCCTTAAAACTGTTTGAACTTTGGTGAGTTTGAAGGTTTGAAGCATCTTCGGACCCTGGGTTTAAGCTGACAACTTGAGGTTTGTTTTGAAGCTGTGCAGCTCTGCAGCCGCTTTCTAATGAGTATGATGTTTAAGTGTTTAATGAATTATTTCTTTGTTGTGTCAATGGTTCTCTGTTTATTTCCCTTTTAAATGTAGCCATATTTGTAAAGAAAATGTATTTAAGGATGAGCAGCAGAGCTGAATATGTGGGTTATACCCATGTAAAACTTGTCAAATCTTCTCTGCCATACCAAACAGCGTAATCTGCTATCGGTTCATGTTTCGAGCTTCTGGTTGCCCAGGTGATGACAAGCAGATGTCTGTGAGCATGGACCCTGCAACAGTGATCAGTTGGTGTCTACTCCAAGCGTCCCACGTTTGACTGATCTGGATGGAAAGGATGCGGAGAATGCTGTGCAGTTTGCCGCACCGACAGGTAAAAAGCTTTTGATTGAGGCAGTGTGATGGTGGGGAGCAGCATCTCCCCCACTGGAGAAACAAGGCTTATCATCACTGGAGGAAATCTCAATGCAGAGATGTAAGGATGAGATTCAGCAACCAGCAGTAATCCCATATCTCCACAGTCTGGGGGCCAAACTCTATCCTCAAAGACGACAAAGCTCGCCCAACAGAGAGATGCTTATCAGAGACCTGCCCAGAATTTGAGAGGAGAGGGGATGGAAAGATGCGCCTGCAGTCCTGACCTCAACCCCAGTGATGACTTGTGGGATCAGCATGTGTGCAGAGTGCATTGGTTGCAGAAAGCTACATGTGACCAAGCTGGTAATAATGTAATAAGTTGATAATAATGTAATATGTGGCCAATAATGATATAAATTATCACGCTATTTGTTAGGTTTTGGCCCAGCATGAAAAAATGTTGTGACTGCAGCTACATATTCAAAACTGCATTTTTCAGAGATGCAGGATTTAATCTGTATATTTCTGCAGTTTGCTCATAAAAAACAAGTATGATTACATTACTGCCAAGTTACATTATTGGTCATATTATATTACTGGTTGCTAAAATCATTTTTGACTGTGTGTGGATCTTCCACATGAAACTGAGGCCGTTGTTTATTAAATGAAGATATTGTTAAATTACCAGCATATCCTGTTTCTTCAGACTTCGACCATCCAGCAAAGAGATAATCCACTAAAAACGAATTTCTTATTTTTCTGTGCAAAGCTTTCATCTAATTGTCTTCCTTTAACTTTACTCTCAGCCCCTCTTCATGTCTGATATGAGTTTATTTCTGTATATTTCATAAAACAAGCCGATTTGCAGCACAGATCATGAGCGTGGACAGTATGCAGAGCAGCAGCTTCCAGCTGCCTTGTTTTGGTGCAAAGATCCACAGCATGGCAAAGCTGTTTAATTATGCACTGTGCTGTGATATTGGCCACTAGGCTCTATTCAATGCTGCTCTCATGAGTAGCACACAGAACACCCACAATAAGTCTACTACGTTTAATTTGGTGTTTCTGGATGTTTTTCTAGAGTTTCAAGCCCTTAAATATGATTTTTCTAGTTAACCATCAGGGTTTCTTACTATATCTTTGGTGGGCTCATCAATGCTCTGAGACGTTGCGCTGGCACTGTCAGGGGACGCGCCTCCCTCCCGATCCTGACCAGTTACCGCCTCAGCAGCGCTCTCTGTGGCGCTCTGTTCACTGATGGCGTCCTTGAAGCCGGAGATGGACACGTCGTCTGCGAAGCACATCAAGATATTTAAAGGAGACAAAGGTATTTAGTTTCTCCTTTCAATTTCTCACTCTAGCTTCTAGAAAGTCAAACAATGCTGCCACCTTCTGTTCAAAACAACCACCTGCAACATCTTTTTCTCTCATTACCTGTGAGATCTTTTTTATAAAAAAAAAAAAAGTCAAAGGTCAAGATGAGATGCAAAACAGAGATAATGAATTAGTTTCTCCACCTCTTTCCAGCAAGCTGTAGGTGTCTCCATCCTCCATCAGGTAGCTGTCGATGGAGATGTTGTCCAGGGACTGCAGGGATGGGCTCTTCTTCATGTTTTTATAGGACACAGAGAAACTGGACTGGGAGCGGTCACGCATCAAACGACCACTACAACACAAACACAAGCGCGGAGTCACATGAAGCAGAGCCACATCTAGCTACACATCCATGCATGATTCATTTCTGACTGACAGCGACATGGACCGATTCTGATTTTTTTTTTTTAAACATAAAAAAGGTCCAGTGTCTTTATTTCATCATATCTGATTTATATTCTATTATGCTGCTGCTGAGCTGAGGCGGCTGCGTTCCCACGGAGCTGCTGGTGCTCACTCAAGTCATGAATTAAGTATGTCTTCATTCCTCTGAGTAGCGTTGTTTAAGGTCATGTTTAAACCAAGTCTGCTTTCCAAGTGACACAAATCATCAAGAAAAAACAAAGAAAAATCAAAGTGGGTCATATAAGACAGAACACAAGGCTGGAAATAAAAACCTGAATCATCACACACAAGGATGTTCTTTTCATCTCTAAATATACCACAAATCAACAGGTAGACACACAGACAAAGACTAGGGTGTCATGCACACATGCAAATGCATGCCCATCGGGGATTCACATTTGCACATTTAAACTGATTGGTATTCATCCAGACATCACAAGAACAAAGACACACTCACGTACAGTACATCTCCACCCACACACACTCATTAGTCACAGATCCAGTTCCTTACATGTTGGACATGGAATAAAGGGAGGTGGATCTGCTGGAGTTTGAGGAGCTGAGGAGATCAGAAACCACAGACAAACTTCCTTTCCTTGGTAGAGAGAAAACACACACACACACACCTTGCATGGGTCAAAGCAAAAGTCAAGAGGCAGAGAAAGGAGAGAATGAGTTCACACGGTGCTGAGAGACAGCGGATGACAAAGCAGCCAGAGGTCGGCCGACACTTAGGATGTGACAGACGGATGTTGAATCAGACTTCTAAACATTCATACAGACAAACACTCGAGTGGGAGTTTAACACACAGCTCTTGTGTTCAGGAAAGATTAGACAGAGGACGACACGTGTGGGTTGATGACAGCGAGCGGGCTGAAATATGTTTAAATGATCCAAAATCCTGGAAACACGGCTGAAACTTACAAATTCTTAGCCGATTTTTTCCAATCATATTAATTATCTGCAACCTACAGTCAAACCTGATCCTGGAAAAGCTGGAGGGGGTTAATGATCAACAAAAGTTGGAGGAAAAAAAGATGCTCCGACTCTTCTTTAATTTAGTTTTAATAAGTTCCTGGAGGCCTGTGGGATTATAAATGTGTTGCTTGAAACGACAGAAACTTAAGTGAGCAAACAAGATATTTCCTACGGCTATCATTAGCTTCTGATCTGGAAACGTGGGGATAGACTGTAAACATCCCCTCAAAGCTAATGCATCTCAGAGGTATCTATCCAACCAAGTCAAACTCTTTTTTTCACTGCAATTTACTCAGGGTTCTTGCAGGTTTCAGTGATTTAAATTTAAGACCTTTCAAAACCTTTATAAATCAAATTTAAGACCAAATATGCATTATCAAAAACATTCAAATAATCCCTGAAATTCAAAATAGGAGTGGGAAAAATCTAATTAGTTACAGGGGTTGTACTGTAATATATCTATGTTGATTAATCACATATCAATAATTCCCCCAAAAGTGACTTTTTAAAAAATAGATTTTAGTGAACAACTGAATTAAATTAAATCGACACAGACATTAATATCATTAACTCAAGCACTACTCAAGAAAAAAAATGCATTTAATTTTATTTCAATTTTTTTTAAAAGACAAGAAAATATCCCTTGTAGCTTTCTAAACTTTTCAGAAAGATGGACAGAACAACTTCTGATATTTTATTCAGTGTATTCTATTTGGCCAATGCTCCTTGGAAATGAATACAAGTACAAATATTAAGACTTGTCTAGATCAAATTTAAGACCTTGGATGAAGAAGGAGGCCTTTTAAAGGGAAAGTTCAGGATTTTTGATATAGGGCCTCATTTACAAGTGAGCCAGGGTCTTAATCATCACTGGAGACAGTTTCAACATATTTCATCCAGTTATTCTAGTTCCAGGAGGTCGCCGATGCTAATGCTAGTGTGAGTCAATAGGAATCTGCTAGCCTGTCATTAGAAACAATCTTAACCACTCCACAGAACATCCGAGGCAAATCAGCAAGATTATCTGTGTAAAACTAGTATACTCGTGTGTTAAACAAGTAAAACTAGCCTTGTATAACAAATTTTCCATTACATTTTGAGGAACTAGTTTCTTACCAGCTGCGGAATGATATATTTTGCTTCCGGGTGGTAGTGTTACTACAGTACCTTTGTCAGTGTATTCTGGTTCACAGAGATATGGTGACTGTTAGTTTGATGAAAATAAATAAATGAATAAAGTATATAAAAAAAAAAGAAAAAAGTTCAAAATCGTCTTCAAATTCCAACATATTCTCATGTCTTTCAGACGTGGCCGTAGTTTTGACTGTTTATTTGTGTAATCAAATTCCTTCATACATGTAGCAGCAGATGACATCACTCTGCTGACAAATACAGGAAATTAAACTTTGTAAAGCGTCTCAGCAGCAAATCAAAATGCAACAAAATGCAAGGTTATTTTTTTTTGTAATATTATTCTATTAACACGCTGTTTCTAAAGTCTTGAAAAAACCCAAACAAACTTCTCCTTCAAAAACTTCTTTTTTACAGACTTTAAAACTTCTAAAGACTAGGGGTGTGAAAAAATATCGATACACTGAAATATCACGATATTTATGCTACTTTTATGCTATTCATGCTAATTATGATATCCTGATATCATCTTTACTTTTAAAAACGTGGTATCTACCTATTTTACTAACGAAATATCACAATATTTTATCGTTCTGTTACAAAATCTCACGAGAATTCAAGAAATATCATGAGATCTTAGAACAATGAAATCTCACAAGATTTTGTAAATAAAATACATCGATACCCCATTTTTAAATATCGATTTGACATTGACATATGAAAGTATTGCAATATTTAAGTGTACCAATATTTTTTCCACCCATTCAAAGTGTCAGAAACGCATAATAAAACTGCTATATGCAATGACTGCTTAATTTTTTCAGCTTTAATATCTAAATCGATATTGGTTATCGGCTACATGAGTTTTAAAATATCAGCATATCGGATATCGGCCAAAATTCAAATATTGTGCATCCCTAAACATAACGGAATGAAATATGTTGAAAATGTCTCCAGTGATAAGTAGTATCCTGGCTCACTTGAAAACGAGGCCCTATGTCAAAAATCTTGAACTTCCCTTTAAAGGCCTTAAATTTTAAGTTCTGAATTTTAGACATTTTTAGACTTCCTGCAAGAACCCCGTTTACTGATCAGCCCAATTCTGATACTACAGTAAGATAACCAGTACTCTCCACTTTCCAGAGAAATTAGCAGTTTGAACTACCTTGGAGATCAGAGGCAGAATGTAAACACGCAAATCTGTACTTCAAGGAGTAGTTGCTCCTCTAAAAGTATGTCTTGTACTACTGTACTAAAAAAAAAAAAGGTTGAATATCATCATTTGCAAACACATTAAATCATTTACTTTATCATTTAAAGGATATAAATGGGATTTAAAACAATATCCATTCCTATCTGGGATTTAGTGAATTTTCATCAACACCTCCTTTACGTGTTATTGGAAATATCAGGAAACAAATGACAGAAACATACCTGGACATGGACTGAGGCATCTTCGGGGTTGCCGTCTTATCTTTGTCGTTGAAGTCTTTGCTACTCAGTGGATCAGAGAGGGGGTCACTCGTGGGGATTTTGGCGTCTAACCCAGCTCCCACCTCATCACCGCTACCCAACCCATCCACCACGCTCTCCCCCCCTTCCTCTGAATTCCCCCTCCCTGCATTCTTAGCTGGAGTCCTCTCCTCTGCGGAAGCCTTGTGGTTTAAATCAGGTCGTGTAGAAGTGGATGAAGGGACGAGAGGAGCAGGGCCCTGCGTAGCTCCAGCCTCTGAAACTTCCCCACATAGCAGCTGGTCTACAGTGCAAGATCGCTTATTTGCATCTCCTTCTGAGCCAGACCCGTCACAACCCTTCTCTGCTGCCTCTCCCGCTTCGTTGCCGGGCTCCAGAGTTCCTCTGCTTTCTGACGGGGAGAGCTCCGATCCCACAGGAGATCCTGAACCTTCAGGGTGGGGGACAGGCTTCAGGAGGAGGGATACCTCTGCACTTTTAAGCAGGAGACCCAGGCAGACTGTGAAGGGCTGGTGATCTGCAGGAGGGTGGGAGGTGTCCTTGCGGTCTCTCTTGGAGACCATCTCCTCCATGTCCTGCTGCAGGGTCTGCTGAAGGGCTTTGAGGCTGCGCTGAAGATGCATCAGGAACACAAACTGCCGGTGGCTCACCTAAAAACATGCAGATGAAAGTTATTATGCAACGCATGAAATAATTAAAAAGCATTTTAACAACCTACCATGTCTTGTTTTGTTTTTGTCCAATTTTATGAATCCTTTGTCTGTAAAATGCTTTTTATTAAACTTCTAATGATTGAATCAGTTTCATTGTATATAAGCAAAAAAAAGTAGGTTTATTCTGTGCGAGTTGAGCCAAATTTTTCAAAGATCCTGACTTCAAATTTAGATTTTGTTTTTTTATTCCTCTTGGTTACCAGGAAAACTGAATACAAGAATCAATTAGAATTTCAATTTAAGTTAAAGTTGTAAAAGCTGAGTTAGATTCTTACGGAAGAGAATTAAGGTTACTGAAGAAAAAAAAAAAATCTGAATTATTCAGAAATTGAAAAAAAAAAAAATCTCCTGAATTTTTTTTTAAATGTTGAGAAAAAAAAAGTCAGAATTCTGAGATTAAAGTAAGAATTTTATTAAAGTCAGAATTTTGACTTTTCTCAAAATTTTTTTTCTTTTTTCTTCAGTGGCCCTACTCCTCTTCCATAGATTTTAAAGAAACATAAGCTAAAATTATCAATTAAATGCAGGGGCTCAAAAGCAATCACTTAAAAATGTCATATATTGATCATTTTGCTCGTTCAGACAGAGCTGGTCAGTAAAATGTTACCTTTTCCCTCAAAATAAAAAAAAATTCAACATGATCTTTGACATAAACATTTGTGGTTACATGAATTTCAAGGCAGTAAGTGGTTAAATCTGACAGGGAACAGGTGGAGGAAAATTTAGGAGGGTTAAAGGAGATGACACATTTGTATGAGTGAACCAAAAGTACAATGAAGTTACAGGAAGTACAGATAAGGACGGTGGAGGATTTTGGAGTTCTAAAGGTGAAAAATTCAGAGCAGCAGAGAGTTTGGAAGGAGATTAAGAAAAGTGTCAGGCACGATGTGAGATAAAAGAGAATCAGCAAGATTGAAAGAAAAGGTGTATAAAATGGTGGTGAAGAAAAGACAGGAGGCAGAACTGGAGGTTGAAAATACAATATTGAGCTTCACTTGGGAGTGAAAAGGACAGATAGGATTAGCAATGAGGGACAGCACGTTAGATATGTTGGAGACAAAGTCAGAAAGGCCAGGCTACGATGGTTTGAGATGGGGAATGTATCAGTAGAAGGATGCTGAGGTTAAAACTACCAGGCAGGAGGCCTGGTTGGTGTAAGACAGGGCTGTCACACTCTGGTCTTCAGGGGTTGCTGTCTTACAGGTTTTAGATATTTCCCTGATTTAATCCTGACTGAACTGATCTCTGCTATGCCCCCCTTTGCCTCCTACATCCTCTCACCTCTTTCTTTATCTGATACAAGTGCCTCCCTGTGGTCCATGTGTCCCAACTTCTCTGCCAGTCCCGAGTCACTTGTCTCAGCACCGCACTTTTCTTCAGCCCCACTACTTTTTATCCTTATCTCTACCCACGTCTTACTAAATACTCTCTTCGCCAGCCTGTCAACCCTCTTTTTACCAGCTAGGGGTGGGAAAAATATCGATACACTGAAATATTGTGATATTTTCATATGCCGATATCTAAAAACGCAGTATTGATCTATTTTACTAATAAATCTTGCAAGATTTCACAAAGTTTGATAATATTTTGTAATAAAACAATGAAATCTCGTGAGATTTCATTGTTTTGTTACGTTTTGTTACAAAATATCGTGAAACCAAACCTCACCTAACTGTCCTAAACCTCTTGTTGGAAACAGGGCTTTTGATTTGAATCACGTGGGATTGGGGTTGGAGCAGGGAAACATCTAAAATATGCAGGACTACGGCCCTTGAGGACTTGAGTTTGACATTCCTGGCCTAGAGATGCACCGTTCCAATTCGATACCGATACCTGGGCCGATGCATATCGGCCGATACCCGACACTGATCCGATACTACTGTTGAATGAATGAACCATATCCTTTGCCATATGAGTGAAGGCACCAGGCTTGACATAAACATTAAGCCTTTTTTTTTTTTGTTTGTTTTTATTTTTTTAAGTAACAAATTAAAGCAGATATTAATGTACTTGATATTATCTTTTAACAAATAAAGTCTACATTTATTAAGATATTAATAAAAAACAGAAATTACTGGATCAGAATGCTGGATTGGCCAAATTCATCTGATATCCGATCCATCTAATTTGTCAGTATCAGAGCCGATATCCGATCCGGGTATCGGGTCAGGAGAGGATGTGGAGGCTGGGGGTAAATATTTTATAGCCAAATAATTTTTCAGTCATGTGGATGTAAAAGTTTGAGGAAAAAAAGGAAAACATGCATGTATCTGCATTTTTTATATTATAAATAGTTTATATTCCTTAATAAATATTACTTTTATGGATAAAGTATGGCCAGATTCCACATTTATGCATTCCTAAAGTCTCCTTACACTTAAAATTGATCCCATTAGATGGAGGAAAACTCCCCATGGGAAGACTGTTAGGCATTTACTCATGTGCACACGATCAAATCATCATATCCCAATGAAAAACACAAAAGTACCTGAGCACTTAAGTGCTTTTGCACATGCACCAAAACATGCACATCCCCATCTTTACTTGACGATAAAGAGGAAGAGGAGGGCAGACTGTCCAGTGAGAGGGGTTTATGGAGCCCGTTGTTGGGTGGCAGTGTTGCGTCGTTGCTCTGAGATGATGATGATGGTGGTGGTGGTGGTGAGGGTGATGGTGCGCTCTCGGTGCTGTAATACTCCTTTAGCAATCGTTTCCTCTGCAGGCGTGCAACAGCCTCTACTGATGTGCTTCTGGACAGTCCCAATCCGGCAGCGTCTCGCAGCTTCTCCTGCTGCTGGACGAGCTTTGCCGGCTGGCACGCCCACACGGTGAGAGGGAAGGAGTCCACGAAGGGCTGCGGCCGCCCTTTCCCTCCACGGGTGCCTTCGTAGTCCACCCAAAACTGGGCAAAGTGCAGCGCCCAAAAGTCTGTGGCGGCGGGCATCTTGAGGGCGACTGTGCCCATCGTTGGCACCACCAGCCCCCGATAGATGTCGTGCAGCTTGGTGTCTTGCTCGTGAGCGTGCCGCTGGAAGACAGGATGGAGGATGGGTATGGAGGAAGAGGAGCGAGGGAAAGAGGAGAAAGATGAAGAGAAGAAGGGTTCCTCTTCAAAAGCCTGCAGCAGGGCCTCGAGGTGTGAGCGGGTGCAGTTGGCAGGGTGCCGGGTGTTGGTGGCCACCATTTCTGAGGTCTGTATTGAGATGGAGCGCGGCAGGTCAGCAGGGCAGGATGCTTCCTGATCAGTGGGGACCACCAGCTGATGAAGAAAGAAATAAAACATGTATACCAGACAATTCATTTGACGCTTCAGTCTCAAAAATATCTGCATCCCTGCCTACCTTGAGCATGAGGCCATCGACCTTAACGTCGACGTGCTCGTCGGGTTTCTGAGAGTCGTTCAGCTTGTAGATCTCCATGAACTGCTCCAGACTCTGTCTGAGGTCGAGGGCAAAGAGGTTGAGCCACACCAGACTGCGAGGATCCAGAACCAGCTGCAGGGCGTTGAGCTGGGCGTAAAGGTTTGGGCACGGGACTGGAGTAGCCAGGGGAAGGTGGAGGAGATATTGTGTTAAAGAAACAGACATAATGATAGACCTATACATCAACCAGCCAATATTTTAGGCTGATATTTGCTTCTGCCAATTTCCTTGTGTGTGTGTTGGCCAATACCTCCACTAGACATGCATATATGTGCATTTTTTTTTTTATATATATAATATATATATATATATATATATATATATATATCCTCAAAATTATTCAAACCCTCCAATTTAAGAAGGAAAAAAATTTGCTGTCAATGAAATATGCTGTAATATGCTGTAAATAAAAAATTCTATAAAAATCATGACACTGATTTTGAATTGTGGTTTAACACTACATCAAAAACAAATACACAAAAAATAAAACAAGTAAACAAGCATAATGGGGCTCCGAAGCCAAAATCTTGTTCAGCAACACTTTGAGGCAATCACTGCAATCACATGTTTTTCTCTAATGTTTAAAAAGTCTTCTGCACCTGTTGACAGGTATTATGGTCCAATATATATGGGAAAGGTGCTCTAATGAGTCTGGGATAGTTTTGTATAATCGTTTTTTTTTTAATCATTATTTTCAACCACAATCAAATAGCAACATTTTATTTCACGAAATTATAATTTTGTGAATTTTTATTTATTATTAGTTTCTGAAGTTTCTTCTTATTTGACTTACTATTGTGAATTTAGCATTTTTCTTCATTTGGAGGGTATGAATAATTTTTGAGGACGATTGAATGAATATGTATATATACATATATATAAATTACAAGTCTAATGTTTCTATTTCATATTTGTTTACAAGTGCACAGGTTCTTCTTTACATATTAATGAGAAGTGCTTTGTTCTTTTTTTATATTAAGAATGTTGTAAAATTATTTTTCATTGTTTCCTTCATTATATTAATTTGGGAGTCAAATATCAGTATTAGCCCTAAAAAAATCTGTATTGGTTGATCCATAAGACCAAAGGAGTACAGGAATGAATAAATCCATCCTTAAACACCTTTTAATATCTAAATATTTTGTCTTGGTCGCACATTTAATTGGTCAGAACGGAGGAAAAATCTTTAACTTATGTTTCCCAAAGAGTAAATGTGTGAGAAATCAATAGACAAATTAATTGGTTAATCCTTCATTCAGTTCCCTGAGCTTAGTTTAAAAAAAAAAAAAAAAGAAAAAAAGAAAAAAATCAATATTTTCTCAGCCAAAGAAATCAATGACTTTCCGACAACTGAATGAATGAGCCAAACCGATTCTAATAAAAGGTAATGGGGCAAAATAGGAAGCCTGTCTTACTGGGATAGTCCTTTCCATCAGGAAAGTAGTATTCTGTGAACTCGACGTGGATGGCGGGCATCTCTGGGGGAAGGTACAGGGACTTCTTATTACAGGAAATCATCGCCTTTGGACTGGAGCGACGCTGGTCTGCTGTTGACACCTAAAAACAAAACAAAAACAGCACAAAAGGTCAAAATGTACGAAGTGGCAGCTCATTTCTAAAGCAGAGAGGGTTTGTTATCACAACCTGGTAGATGCTGAAGTCTGCCATCCTGAGAACGACTGAGCTGGACATGAGCTGGGTCTTTGGAGTCTGAGGAGGAGGACTAAAAGAAGTGCTGGAGGATGAAGTGTTTATTTTACCTAGAGAGAAAAGAGATGGCATGTCAGGATAGGGAACAAGTGAAGCATAAACAGAGCAACCAATCAGATCTCTAAAAAGAAACCCATGTTCTTAGAAAAAGGTGTGCATCACCGCACCCAGCTGTGCGCACACACACCGTGGTACCTGGCTCTAGACACCAGCAGCACTGAACTGGAGGCTGTGTGTGTGGGCTCCACTCTAGCAGACATCCATCTGCCTCACTAAGCCCTACTCCTCCTTCTCCTGCCCTCTCCTGACTTCCTAGAGGCCCATACACATCGTCCCTAAGGGACACTGGAGGACAAAAAACCCGCAGGGATGACGTGGTGTGGCTGCCAGGAGGTACAACAAAAAACACACGCACACCCAAAGCAAGCTGAGCTCGCTGGTTTACCGTGCTGCGGGGAGCCGGGCGCCGGGCCCGGGTTTTGCTGGTCTCGAACTGCAGTCTTTAACATTTCCACGTTGGACTTGAACTCATCGAGCAGGTTCTTTGCCCAGCCCTCTCTGGCTTTAGTGGCTTCGCTGTAGTGCATCCAGTGGACACAAGTGTCCCCTGAAGGAGGACAAGAGTTTTATAAGTGCAGCTCCAAGTTTCTTTCACAATATGTAGCATAACTATTTTTACTTTAATCCTTTAATACAGTTAGAAGTTCATGGAGCTGGAACGCTTGACCAGACATATGGGGAAGGTGACACAAAGAAGTTGCAATGATCCTGATGTCAGGATTCATACCTGCTCTGTGGAAAGGGTAGTAGTCCAGAGTGATGGAGCTGAAGGAAAGCTGCATTGCTCCGCCTACTATCCTCTTATTATTAACTGCACAACAGGAATAATAATCATTAGAAAAGGCAAATAATTCAAACAGGAATAACTTTATAAACTCATCCCTGTGGAAAACTACAGCTGAAGCAGGGTTAAAGTTGAGGATGTGACGTTTATTTAACTTCACAACTTTTCCTCTCTTCCTCCTGTAATGTTTTCTGGCATTTCTTTACCAAATCCGACATGATGCGTGTCAAAACACCTGCTGTGTTCATATCTTCTTGCTAGTAAGTGACGCGTTGTGCAACCAATATAATGAAGTTACAGTGTTGTTTCTTAGCCTTGGGACGCCTCTGGACAGTGACAGCTCGAAGATGCACATGATGAATGTTGGTGTGCCATCAATACGAGTCAGAAATACAGAATTTTAAGGTCTAAAAGTTACGTTGTGTGTCTTTAAACACCATGATTAATTATAAAGATCTCTCAGGGGTCTGCAACCTTTATTATACATCATATATATACATATATATATATATATATATATATATATATATATATATATATATATACATGTATATATATATATATATATATAACAATAAATCTTGACCCTCAAAAATGAGTTTCTCAAGATTTGTTCGTGAGGACCGGCCAAAATGTCCTCACTTTGTTGATTAAAAACACAAAACGGTCCGCACAATGTAGCAAGTACAGGAACACACACAGTCATCCTGAAAATTATTGATACCCGCCCATTAAAGAAGGAAAAAAAAATCAGCCGTCAGTGAAATAAGCTGAAATTGACAAAAGTAACGATAAATAAAAATTCATTTCAAATTATGACACTGATTTTGAATTGTGGGTCCACAGAAATCTTAAAAACAAACACACAAAAAATAAAACAAATAAACAAGCAGTTTACTTGTTTGACAGTTTTGCTTTTTTTAATTAGCATTTTCAACCACAATTCAAAAGCAATATTTAATTTCACTGAATTATAATTTTGTAAATATTTATTTACAAAAATAACTTCCTTAGTTTCCCTTTATTTGGATTACTATTGTGAATATAGCCTTTTCAATTTTCAGGTTTTGAAATAAAATAAAACGTTTGCAATAAGAGGATGAATGCATTTATTTATATGGCATGTAGATACTTGTGGAAAATCATGTAAAAAAACCAAAAACCCCATAATCTTTAGGCTAAAGACAAGAAAAATGTATCAAAAAATATGACTGGTATTTTAAGTGTTTTTATGTTGTGAACATTCAATGCACATTTTCCATTCAAAAAAATCTGCCAAAACCTGCATTTGTTTATATATTTATATTCAAAAATGTTTGTTAGTTTCTTTATCAGTTTTATCAAATGTTATTGAGCTCCTTACTTGCGCTCCTGAGCTGCAGGTTGCAGACCCCTGCTCTATACAGCCATATCCCAGAAAAGATTATGCCTGAACCGCACTGGCACAAAGCTTGCTCATCCTTTGACAGGCAGATCAGCACAACGTCCTTATGAAAACAAACATGAAGTTACTCAACAACTTTTTAAAGTAACATTTGTGCAAACAACAAAGCAGTATACCGTAGTCATCTTTCAGAAGTTCAGCAAAATTAGGTGCAAATAAAATGTGAAATGAAGGACACAAATCTGGTATTTGCTACCTTTGTCCTTCGCATGGATGTCATCACAGATGTGCAGGTCGAGGTGTGTGATCTGGAGGTGGTGAGATGTCTCACACACATCGTAGGCGCTGAACAGTTTGGCCATGGTAGCGCTCTGGTCGGCGGCCGTGGATGCCTGCTGTGTGCGTACCTGCTGGGCTGAGGGAGGCGGAGATGACACCTGGAGAGCACCGATAAAGCTTTTAGCGTCGGTATCTCTGCACTGCGGCTCTTTTTCTCAACTTCTAATGATGTCACTAATTAGGTTGTTCTGTCTTTGCCTTGATTTGTTGCCCAGGAAAAACAACAACCTGTCAGAAAGGCTGCCAGGTTGAACAAACAGCTGAGTCATGCAGTGTTCAACGCTTCCAGCAGATGGCATGTCAGACCCAATTACAGAAAACATCCTGACAAACTCTACAGCCAAAGACCAGGATAGGTGTGCGTCTGACTGGGGGATGATTGTCGGGATATTTTCTGCATCTGAATGGCAAGAAGGCAGAAAAATGACTGAGACTGAAAGCAATCATGAGACAATGTCACCAGACAGACGCCATATGGTATCAGGAGAGTAATGCTGAGAGGGGCAGACGTGTTTTTAGAGCACAAGGACAAATTATCAGACTGTGACTCCTCCACAGAGTGTGTAATTAGGCCATGAACTAAAGACGGGAAGGGGAAAAGAAGGGAAAAAAATAACTCCTAACTAGAGTAGGAAGAAAAGATTGAGAAAATTTAACAACCTGCCTAAAGATGAGGGTGAAACCACTGTATTTTTACAGTACATGTATACCTGCTCCTCCGTGGCCATGCTCTTCCTCTGCTGTGCAGACTTCTCCATGGCTTCACTGAGGGATTTTGCATACTGCACCATAGCTTTGAGCTGGGAGTCGGTTAGCACCCACAGCAGGTCATCCAGGATAAGAATCAGCTTGGAGGCCACCACGTTACAGTCCTTTATCTGTATCAGGCAGAGTTGCAGCTATAAACATGCAACATGCAGGTGGAGGCAACATGACCGCTTATCTATCATAAAACTCTGAGGACAGTTTGTGCTGAATTCTACGATATAATCCAACATTGGTTACACATAGCAGAATATTCTAATCAGATAAGACAAAATCCAGTCAAAGAACACTCAAATAGCCTCTTATGAGAGTGATGCTGCTTTTTATTTATTCTCCTACAGTGTTTGTTGTTTTAGGAAAACAAAACAAAACAAAAAAAAACACACTAGCTTTCATAAAGTCAGTGTAAACTATCAAAACGGCGTGTGTGCATGTTTCTGACCCGTCTCTTAAGGGTGACTCTGATCTTGGACTGGTTGGTGATGAGCCGGATGGGGGCGCTCAGCATCTCGTGCTCTGCACTCTGGATTGCATCAGCTTCTATGCGGATCATCTGCCAGCTGATCTCTTTAAACGTCAGAATCTGGAGGAAAAACCGAAAAGAAGATGAATTCAGAGAAGTTGAGTTGAAGAGATCGAGGCCTGAAAGCCGCAGATACTGACCTCTCCTCTCTGAGGATCCTGTATCCGAGTGAATCGCAGGTCGCTCATGCTCCAGCTGGTGTTGACGCTGTAGACCTGCAGCTGGGAGAGCTCGAAGGAAGCGTTAAAGGCCTTGGCACTGATCCTGATGACGATGGAGTTGATGGATAGAGACATCCCCTCCACAACCTTCTCGGCAAAGCCGTATTCACTGTACAGAAAACACGTGGAGATGAGCAGCAGCCTTAACAGTTGATGAGCACAGAGGAAACAGTCTCACAGCCCACCTTTGTCCTGAGGCTGTTGCTATGGGAGATGGGCCATTGGGCGGACGGGGCTCATCACAGGTACTCATTTCCATCACTACTTTATCCAGACTCTGAAAAAAAGGCAAAAGAATTACTAATACTAGATGTTTTTTTATTATTATTAATCTTTTTATTATTTTTTAACAAGTCTTAGTCAAAATGCAACACTGACAGACATAAGATAATTGTACATTGACTGGTAGATATTATCACAGGGGGTAAAAACAGTCTGGGTAGTAGTACAGTCAGTCTGAGCATCCCTTATATCCATGAATAATAAGGCTACACAGTCTTGTCACATGAGCAAAGCGGATTAATGGCAGTTATGAATTCCCTCTCCTGTTCATCTAGATAGGCTTTGAACAGCCCTAGTACACTTGGATGCTGTAAAATGCAAATAAAATCATTTAATTATATCATTCATAGCATATAAAACACATCACATGTTGAAAATGAGACCTTGTGAATTTGATGCCAGCTATACGTGTCAAGGAAAGCTGTGACTGGGTCATGTTTACCACCATGTAGCACCCCCTTTCCTTTTAAAATGGGTCTGTAAACATCTGTAAACAAAAACTGAGCCAGCTGCTGGACCTAATTGTCTCATTATGTGTTGTGGAAGAAAAAAATGGCAATAATGAGCAGCAAGTCTCTCGGACATTTTTAAAAGCTATCAAAACTATTTGATATCTCAAATGCACATCAACTTAAATAAGGTGCATTGCTAAATGATATAAAACTGAAGGCTCCTTTAACAGATGCAAATACATGCATCAGGATTAAAAAATGAAAAAGTGAAGAAAATGATGCTGACAAGTTATATTGTATGTTAACACAATCTGAAAAAGTTTATGTTCAAACAATAATAATTAGGCCTGTTACGATACTGGTGATATCACAATATCGCGGTCACTAAATTGCCATGAAATCATTGTGGTCTTGTCATGGTATTAAACAGTGTGTCTTGAGGCAAAAATAATAGTTTCCAGTCCACTTTATGCGTAGTGTAACATACTAAACTACATAGACCATGATCGTTTGCTGCCAGTGTGCTCTTTTGAGCCAGTGGGAGCACACATGGCCCCCTACACACAAGAAAACAAACAAGGTGAAAGGCAGTCAGGTGAACACAGCATGGATGGAGGATTTAAACAGCTGTTATTCTCCACGAGAAGCAAGAACTTTGTTCTTGTTTTCGAGCCCGCAAGAACAATTGAAAAGTTCATTTTGGTCGGTTATTACTCCATCAGAGGCTTCATCCGTGATGTCGAGGGGATGGCTGTGTTGACTCGATGAGTTTATATTTGACAATAAACTTGGTCCATCTCAGGGCGGGGTTGTGCACACAGTGATGTCCGAGTATTTAAACGCCTCACGTGCTGTATACATTTTTGTATTTTCTTGCCACCTCACTCAGCTGTTCATTAAAACTCTCCTGCAGCAGAGGATGGACGAGCTCTGCTCAGCTAATTGTCGACAGCAAGACAATTAGCAAGAATAAAGTTGGGTGCATCTGACCACTGACAGGCGACTTTATTTATTTGTATTTATTGACTATAAAAGACAGTAAACTAAAGGCACGAAAGGCTGTTTCTTTGTGTCTGGGTCTTTTTACTTATAAATAGGCTGTTTTAATGCCTGGTTAAGTTTATTTAATATAGTACCTTAGCTGTCTTTTCTCAATAAATATATGTTGGATTTTTTACTTGAATTTCATGATTCCGTAAATGTTTTTCAAAGTTAGGCCTGGGCAAAAAAAAATTGATTGAATAAATTAATTCACATTTTTTGTTGCGAAAGATTTAAAAAATAATTGCTTTTTTATATAACTGTGCATTTTTGGCTCCCCGGAGCCTCCGAAAGCATTGGTTTTACATTGCAGCATGGCCAGCGACATCATCATCATAGCACACATGAAACAACATGGCTACCAGTGAGAGTACAAAGTGACTTGAAATACAGCTAGGACTTTAATTCCAAGAGGGTGTTCATTTATTTATTATTCATCACAATAATGAGGGTCACATTTAACATTTGTCTTGTTTTTGATTATCTAAAAGCAAAATTTGTTTTGTGTGCCGTTTGTACTTGTTGCTTTCCTTAATATGTGTGTGTGTGTGTCTGTGTGTGTGTGTCTGTGTGTGCGTGCTTGTGTGTGTCATGCTGACAATGTTATTGGGGCAAGTTGTGATGATACCAGACTTATTGGAATGATGTAATAATTTCCTGTTATCAGCCCAATAATCATTGAGCACTCCTACAAAATATATTTGCAAAAATACACTCATCGGCCACTTTATCAGGTACATCTTAGTAGTGCCAGGTTGGACCACTCTTGCCTTCAGAATTGCCTTAATCCTTCATGGCATAGATCCAATATGGTACTGGAAACATTCCTCTGAGATTTTGCTCCATACTGACAAGACAGCATCAAGCAGTTGCTACAGATTTGTCGGCTGCACATCCATGATGAGAACCTCCCGTTCCACCACATCCCAAAGGTGCTGTATTGGATTGAGAACTGGTGACTGTGAAGGCCACTGGAGTACAGTGAACTCATCGTCATGTTCAAGGAACCAGTCTGAGATGATTCAAGCTTTGTGACATGGTGCGTTATCCTGCTGGAAGTAGCATCAGAGGATGCTACACTGTGGTCATAAAGGGATGGACATGGTCAGCAACAATACTCAGGTAGGCTGTGGTGGTTAAACCGCCACGTTGGTACTAAGGGGCCCAAAGTGTGCCAAGAAAATCTCCCCCACACCTGTTGCCTTCCTATCAACTCGAATCAGTCTGGCCAGTCTCCTCTGACCTCTGGCATCAACAAGGCATCTGTGCCCACAGAACTGCTGCTCACTGGAAATTTTCTCTTCTTCAGACCATTCTCTGTAAACCCTAGAGATGGTTGTGCAGGAAAATCCCAGTAGATCAGGAGTTTCTGAAATACTCAGACCAGCCCGTCTGGCACCAACAACCATGCCACGTTCAAATTCACTTAAATCACCTTTCTTCCCCATTCTGATGCTCCGTTTGAACTGCAGCAGATCGTCTTGACCATGTCTACATATCTAAATGCATTGAGTTGCTGCCATGTGATTGGATGATTAGAATTTTGCGTTCACATGCAGTCGGACAGATGTACCTAATAAAGGGGCCGGTAAGTCTATATTAATTTTATGTTACCTAAATATTGAATGAAGTTAATGGAAGAGAAGAAGTGAGGAGAGCTTCAGCTAGTAAGGGCTGAAGCCGGGGGGGCCTTGCTTCAGGAGACCCTGCACACGTGTCCGAGGGGAAGTTTAAAACCAAGCGAGGCAGGCTGCCCACATCCAAGTCCTTGGCCTGTGACCTTCTTCTCCTTGGTGTGATTCAGCATACAATAAGTCTATCTTCCTGACAGACTTCCCTTTGTTATCAGACCAGCCAGCAAGTGCTGACTCATTTCAATGAGGACTAGATTATGAAT
This sequence comes from Atherinomorus stipes, assembly GCA_023101725.1. Taxonomy (NCBI): domain Eukaryota; kingdom Metazoa; phylum Chordata; class Actinopteri; order Atheriniformes; family Atherinidae; genus Atherinomorus; species Atherinomorus stipes. Next base: position 59,682 of record JALJCO010000089.1, read on the forward strand.
GTCTAATGACATTAAATGATACTGCAAGTTTCACTGCAGTGACAAGAAGACAACAGGGTAACCAGTAAAACAGCATCATCACATTGTCTGCTATAAGATTCTAGTTGCTCAACAGCCCTGGATTGTGTTTGTCATCTTTACTTTTCATACTGTGCCAAATGTTTCCTACTGGAGACTACTACCGCAGTTTGGCACCTAAACTCTTTCACAAAGAAGCCATGCTGTTGTAGCATGTACATGATGCATTGAGTTAACCTTTCTGAACTATGAAAGGCCTCCCCCAAAAAACTGCATCTGGATATGAGCTTATGTTGCTCATATGATGACCAGACAGTTGCCAGTTCCATAGGCACAAATGCAACCCCATGCCACAGGCAGCAGCATTTCTGGACCATGTCCACATATTAGGGCCGGGCGAACAGAAAATTTACCGACACCGACATTTACAGCGATAACAAAAGTAATTTTTTCCCATGTCGGTATGTTCGGTGCTGCGGCCCCTTTAAGAGAGCCGGCAGTGGAATTGCTGCACGGGACGTTTTTGTTCTCTCAAACTTGCTGTAGTTTCTTGTAACGGGACATTCCTGCACTGGAGCTTTGTGTTTTTCATCACCTTTTGCATGTATTCAGTACAACATATGTCTGTAAATGATCAGTGATGTTTATTTGATGTCAGTGTAAAGTGATAAACGTTTGATGGAATGTTGTTTGTGTTAAACGTTTTGACAACAGTAGTGATGCTAATTTTCGTTAGCCTATGGGTTTTTCAATGTTAAGTTAGCATTCATGCTAATCGATAGTCATGTGTGCATTTAATGGGAGGCTCAGCTCTGGTTTTCATGGACACAAAGTAATATTTGCTAATATGTAAATAAGAATCTAACTCATTTGAGTTAAAGCAGAACTCAGTAACTTCAGCTCGGGGCTCCCCCTAGTGGCGTCCTTTCACTGTCATAAAGTTCGAATCCCCCCTTCACCCCCACAGCACACAGACGGCTTCTCTACCTGTCTTTCCTCTATTTGGATCCCTGGATATATTTCTAAGCTTTTACTAGCTTGTTGATGCTACTTTGCTGCGTTGGTAGCAGCACCTCGTCTCCCTCTGCTCAAAGCAGAGTCCTGTCTCTCCTGCAGCGGGACATTTTACCCGTGTTTTGCGGGTAAATATGCCTTGGATTATATTTTTCTCTGGTGTTGGCGGGCAGCAGGTAAGAATACCAACTTTTTTTACTTTATGCGGATATGACAAGTGATTATTGAGCCTGAAGCAGTGATGCTTCACCCGGCGCCCAGGCAGCGCAAGCAACGAGAATCGGTTCTTCGCTCTGGTCCAGCAAAGAGTTGGTTATGAGAGCCAGGAGCCGGTGTTTAGGTGGTGGGAAGCTAAAGAAATGTTTTCTTCGAATCCGCGCTGGTAGTCTGGTTCAAATCAGCGCTGGAAGCAGCTCGGTAGATAGGGGACCTGAGTGCCATACAGCGGTTTCTGTTGTCGCAAGTTCTGTGTCGGGTCGGCTCAGGCAGACTTGCAAGTGCTGCTGGCGGGCCAGAGACACCGGCGGGAGGGGGGGAAACATCGAATCGCTTCTTACACACTTTGTTTAGCCCTACAGGGATTCTGAAAAGCATTTATTGAGGTGCAAAAGTTACGGAGTTCTCCTTTAATCAATTTAATAATTAATAATTCATTCATTAATTTGTATATTTGTATGTTTGTATTTCAGTTTCACAGTACTTCTCATATGTCCAAAACATCTACTTGGTGTTTATTGAGGAACCTGTTAATCTATCTGCCAAACAAAAAGTCACATGAAGTTCCAGTTAAGGCAGAATATCTGTTTTAATAAAATAAAAATAAAAGCAGTAGTTGTCTGTTTTGGCTAGTTTATAGGTAGGTTTTATTGTTACTGAGGTGATCTGCTCAATATATCGTGGTATTTATCTTTGGCCATTATCGCCCAGCCCTACCACATATGGCTTCTTTGCATGATCGACCTGCATTTGTGGGTTTTAGGGTGAACTGTGTTCACACAGTGATTTATGGAAGTCTTCCTGAGTCTATTGAGTGGTCTAAATTGGTGATTTTCAGCCACTGTGCTGTGGTCGACTAGTGTGCTATGAGAGAATGTTAGGTGTCCCATGAAAAATTGTCAAACTCTTGCAATGAAGAAAAAAAAAAAAACATTACAAATGAAGTGCAATGTATTCATGCTTACAACAGAAGTGGAACACTCAAATACTCTCAACAAAAAACGATAAGCCTAAGGTATTACAGCAAAAGCTATTTCCCATTTGGATTTACCTTTCCTGTATAGAATACAATGTTTTAGCCTATTTGTTGGTGGTGGTGTGCCGCAGCATTTTGTTCTTGTAAAAAGTGTGATTTGCTTCTAAAAAGGTTGAAAAACACGGGTCTACATGACAGAATCATGCCTGTTTTTAATGGAGTGCCACTTGAGGGCACGAAAATCAATGCAATATTGATTTTTCGTCTCACCCCTTGTGCATAGAGAAGTGTCCGGATCCTCTGAATGCTTGTAACGTGATGATATCATGTAAAGTCGATGGAGGAAGATTCAAAATCTTTCATGGTGAGGAACATCACTTTGAAACTGCTCAGCACTTACAGACTGCTAACCCCCTACCCTGCTTTACTTTAGAGAGACTGCCTCTCTTAAGCCCTCTTTCCACCAGGGGGTCTGGGTGGGGTCAGGATGGATTGGTCCACGTTCTTTTGCATCTCCACAGATAAAAACTGGGACGGGTAATATCTGACCCAACCCGGCCTACTTTTTTGGTACCCTTCGGTAGGGGTACTGATCTAACCGATCCGGACCAAAGAGGTGGAGCATGAAAATCATGTTTTTCTTGAAGGATGCGGACTTCTTCCTGTACCACTGCTTGAAGAAGGTGTCTTCCAGAAACTGGCAGTAGGACTGGGAGTTGAGCTTGACTCCATTCTCGACCCGAAAATGCCCCACAAGCTCATCTTTGATGATACCAGCCCATACCAGTACCCCACCTCCACCTTGCTGGCGTCTGAGTCGGACTGGAGCTCTCTGCCCTACCGATCCAGCCACGGGCCCATCCATCTGGCCCATCAATACTCACTCTCATTTCATCAGTCCATAAAACCTTAGAAAAATCAGTCTGAGATATTTCTTGGCCCAGTCTTGACGTTTCAGCTTGTGTGTCTCGTTTAGTGGTGGTCGTTTTTCAGCCTTTCTTACCTTGGCCATGTCTCCGAGTACTGCACACCTTGTGCTTTTGGGCACTCCAGTGATGTTGCAGCTCTGAAATATGGCAAAACTGCTGGCAAGTGGCATCTTGGCAGCTGCACGTTTGACTTTTCTCAGTTCATGGGCAGCTATTTTGCGCATTGGTTTTTCCATAAGTTTCTTGCGACCCTGTTGACTATTTTGAATGAAACGAATGAAGAGATGCACATCACCTGATATGCTTAATTGGTAGTAGGCTTTCGGCCTATACAGCTTGGAGTAAATGGAATAACTTGATCAAAATAAAGCCAAAAGTTAATCATTTGCCACTGCTCTTGAAAAGCAGCAAAAGATGGGTTCAAGATAAAGACAAAAGCTGCTTACACGGTGCTTCGGCAGAATTTGAAAAGAGGCCAAAGTTGGACATTTTGAATAAATACAACTTGCAGGCCGGTCCTTCTCTGTAGAGGCCTTTATGCAAGTATATAGCTGTTGGTAGCTGGAATAAATTTAAGAAATGGGAGTGACTGACACCAGTTGGCTGGGGGAAATTCCTGGAAGCAGGCCGAGTCCATCCCTTGTACTGTAAGAGCATAGTAACCTTTTCACCAATTTATTCAATTTGCCAAGTACTGCTTTAACATGCAAACATTTGGTAAACTAACCAGACCAACCTCCCCAAAACAAAGAACTTGTTACTATTCTCATATAGTGAAGGTCATAACATAATCATTGTTTTATTGGTGTGCATATTACCTTCAGACAAAAGCATCTCCAAGGGCATAAGCTCCATCCATTTTTATATTATTGCGTAATAGTTTAAAAGCCGTGTTGTTGTTGGAGGTGTGATACTCTCAAGTACAGTGACTAATACTCTGTTAAACCACTGGTGTGGTACTACCTTACACAATGCTCTGAGTGTTTACAGTCAGCCTTTTTGACAGGTAGTGCTTGGATAGTTGTATTTACAGTGTTTTACTATCTTGTACAGCTTTCGCAGAAACACGTCCTGAAAGTGTGTCTGAGGAATAAAGACACACATGACATTCAGGCTCTGTGTAATTGAGTGTTAAAGATGGAGCAGATGCGATGGTTTCCAGCAGCTTGCATGCTGCACAACAATCAACCGTCTGGGGACCTGGACCAGCCTGGCTGCAGTCTGTTAACCCGACACCTGCGCTCCTCTCACTGAGGTGGCAGCCATGAGGGAGAAAACTGGCAGCCATGGCAGTAACACAGCATGTTTCAGCAGACATGTCAGAGCCGTAACAAAGAAAATGGCAGCCGCTGGAGGCCGGCGGAAATCTTATGAGAGGCCGGATGAGATGAACTGGGTTCAGGGAGCGCAGTTAAACGTCCAAGAGCTTCACGAGCTGCTTTAATAGTCACTTTAGGAAGCTTAGTTTGAGCAAGAGGATTCTCCACCAGCTTGCCTTTGATACAGGGGAAACCACTTAAAGCCCCACTACTGAACTTAGTCAGATATTTTACTTTGTCTCCCACCCAACAACGCCTAATTTAACATTATTCTTGCATCCTGTCTCTTCTCTGCGCTCTCTCCATCGAGTAAGTCATTACAATGTTGACTCTTGACTTATCACTAGAGTCGCTTTCCCCTCTGAAATAAGCGGGTCCACATGGGTTTTTCAAACACAGGTCAACCCACTTATAACCAGCATTTTAGGCTTCTTTCCCATTGGCAAAAAAGCCCTGGGTCTGGCAAGCTGCGTGGCTTCTGTCCCCACTGCTGTGTGTCTGGTGACGCCATCACGTCTCGTTGACGATGTAATCCAAGCGACAGAAATTAGGAAAGTAAACAATGGAGAGCGAGTCAGGCTGTAGTCAATGTGCTTTCTTGTTTTGCGCTTTTGTCCGTCCTCAGAATGACCAAAAATCAGCTGGTGATGGGCGATTTTCTAGCGCAGATGGAATGAAGGCATCGTGAATTTGAGGCCAAAGCAGAGTTGTTTTGGTACGGTAAATGAGATGCAACTGGCGCGATGTCATGACGTAGGGACGTACCACCCAATGTCATCTCAACCCGGGTCTGGCGTTCCCATTGCATGCCAGTCGTAGCCAAGCTGATTTAAGGTGATTTTTTACCCGCGTCGCTTCCTGAGTCGTTTGACGCTGGTCAGGGAGCCTTTCCCAGGGCCACTAAAAGCCAAATGTTCGCAGGTTTAAACAAGTTTTTTGGCCAGTGGTAAAGGGATATAACTGTCTCTCTTTCTTTTCCTCCTCTGATGATGTTCGAGGTAAATTTGCTGAATCAACCAGAGTTCATGCTTAAAACTACCACTGAGTTGATGTCCAGTTGCTAGCATGCAACAACATACCATAAAGAAAACATCTACAATAAAGTGATGCACTGGTTGGGATTAATAAGTTGTAAATTGTAGTTTCTCAGCTTTCGGTTGCTGTAGAGCAACGACGGCTCCAGCTATATACTTAATTCAGTGCATCATCAAAATAAGTCAGAAGCACCAAGTATTAATGTCGTAAAGTTATATAGTGTTACTTTAACTACATTAGGAACAACAATCCACCTAGGGAGTATCTCTGATGATAAACAGCTGTAGATTAGGGATATGTAATGATTTTTAAATGTTAAAATAATAATTCAATTGTAAGAAACTGAAATGGTTAAGCAACAAACCGTGTCGTTTTAATCAGTAGTACCTGATAGTAATGTGTTTCTACGTCCATAAGGGGGCATCAATTTACCAAACATTACCAAACATTAAGAAAAACCATCAGCAAACCATCAGAAGCTGTCTGACGATGCTGTAGCTGTCTCTCCCCACACAGTCATGGACAGCGCTTACAGCAGAGTTGTATCTAAACATCATGTCATTCCATACTCAACTTGAAAATGCTCATTTCCACTGATCATTGTGGACTAAACCAAACACCTGCCAGGGATGGGTTGGTACATTAAGCTATAACAGTGTGACCGTGTGTTGGTCAGGTTGTTTACACATGTGGTTTTTACCATTGCCACCAACGTCTCCACAGATTTCTTTGTATTTCAGATGTAACATTGATCCCAACAGAAAACAAAATTAAGACAGAATGAAGATGAGTTTGCAATTTTCAAGTCCATCTAGTAAACATTTGTTGTACCTGCTTATAAAACCAAAATGATGAAGACTAAATTACCTCAAATGTGAACAAAAACATTCTGTTTCTGCTTTTACGGGAAACAAAAAAGTGAACTTACCAAAGAGATTGGGTGAGTCTTGAGTTTGGTCCATGGTATCTGTGAGTGAAAAGAACAGAGTGACACAGCTTTTTAGTCTCAAAGTAACCTGATCATTAAAGGGGACACAAAGCGTTTAAATGAGTCAGAAAAAAAAGTGGGAGTAAAAACATACAGCAGTGGGGGCAAAGAGGAAGAAAAAAAAAAAAAATCAATGTGTCTAGACTGACAGGCAGCTCTTTCATTCAGCTGCAGAGCTCCCATTAATCCTCTTGATTCAAGTCTGTGTCAAATTATATAGTAACAGAGATTAAATTCTTGTGTTCAGTGGCAGGTTTTTTTTCTCCCCACAGAGCGGCTTGTTCGCTCAGACATGATAAATCAAGAAATGCTCAGGATTTGCAGCTTTAATTGAATTAAACATTTCATTTGCCTCACGTCTTGCACAAAAATGAGGGGGAACAAACTCGTAGCCCATCACACTTACAGCCATTACATGAAGCTATAAATGCGTTAATGGCAGTGCTGATTTTGCTCACCTTAACCTGGACAATCAATAACTAATATTTACAGCATTTCAAATGAAAGTCGGGTCAGTTTTGGGCTCAATGCATCTATAACAGGAAGATACAAAGAAGCGAATGGGGATCTAACAAGTGAGGAAGTGAGATAAACATCTGTGTTGTCTCGTTTCTACCGGTTTCACAGTGAAAACTGAAAACGTTGAACTGAATCCAGGCAGTGCAAAAGGTTTCACTCCATCAGCTCCACTCTTTTCTCAGAAAACTTGTAAATGATGCGACTTTCACAGCTGCAAACCTGCATTTGGACTCCGCACAGCGTCACTGGCTCAGCGTACACAAGAGGCTGCTTTGTTTAAGCTTGAAGGATAATTAGGACAAAGACAGCAATCAAGGAAACACAAAACAGTGTTTGCTGTTATTCATTAACCAAATGGCCTCTAAAAGGGAGCTGACACATGCACACAGTTTAGCAAGAATGTTGAGGAGTTCGGAGCCCAAACAAAAAAACAATAAAGGAGTGGAGGAAGAAAAGAGGTGGAAAATGGACCTTGCTCTGAATAAAAGTGCAATTGCAAAGCAAATTTTAAAAGATCCATTCACTGTTTCCAGGGTGTGTCACAGTCTGCTTATAGACATTGCACTTGGCTGATGACTGCATCAGAACATGAGACAGAGGCAGCAGAAATAGCCAACGTGGGGGACTGGCTGCACATTTATTCATGTTTTCCAGGTTTCTTCTACTTGAAACCTGAAATAACAGCACAAAAGCAGTTTTTTCCATATTATCTAGGATGTCTGGGTAATATAATCATTTCTCTATAAACATTTCTGTATGTTGAATATGAAACTACTGCCAGACAGAGCTTATAATTAACACAAGAAATGACCTTCAAGAAAGGTTATTACAGCAAATAAACCTACATTTTTACAGTAAAAAAAAATGTGTTTAGGTATTCATTCACTCGCTTGACAAAGCTGCATAAAAAATAAAAACAAATGACAGCATTTAATGCAGCTGACCAACTCGTCTGCTGAGAATGTGTCATTTCTCTGTGCTCTCAGTCAGTACTTAGCGTGACGCTTTGACGCTACTGTGGAAGATGGGATTCCTTTGTCAGAGCTGTTCTCACATTGTGTCCTTTCAATTGGGTCAAATGACACGATTCTCTTTATCCATGAGTATAAATGATGCTCTGCAGAACAATACAGGGGTTTTTACTGCGTGCAGACACCTTGGCTCTCTAACTGACCTCCTGGCCAGAAAGTTAAACTTAGAAAATATATCAGTTGATGCTCCAGATTAGGGATCGACTGATGCAGATTCTTTAGGGCCGATACCAAAATCTTTTCATCAGCCTCAGCTGATGGCCGATACAATCTGCCAATATTTGTGGCCCATACTGCATCTGACTCCAAAATTAATTCAATGAAGGATACAATAAAAAGTGATTTTACAACTCTTTTACTATGAAAAAAAACAAAGCACTTCAAATAAATACACTGTATTGCCAACAGTATTTGCTCACCCATCCAAATGACCGAAATCAGATGTTTCAATCACTTCCATGTCCACAAGTGTATAAAATGAGGCATCTAGGCATGCAGACTGTTTTTACAAACATTTGTGAAAGAATGGGTCACCCTCAGGAGCTCAGTGAATTCCAGCGTGGAACTGTGATAGGATGCCACCTGTGCAACAAACCCAGTCGTGAAATTTCCTCGCTCCTTAATATTCCACAGTCAACTGTCAGCTGTATTATAAGAAAATGGAAGTGTTTGGGAATGACAGCAATTCAGCCACGACCCTGTAAACTGACGTAGCGGGGTCAGCTCTGCATAGGTCACAAGGTGTGTTATCACAGGAAAACTCCTAATATCTGTAGGATGCTGGCTCTTGAGGACCGGAGTTGCCCATCCCTGCTAAAGCACATAGTGCGAAGAGGTCGCCAACTTTCTGCAGTCAATCGCTACGGACCTCCAAACTTCATGTGGCCTTCAGATCAGCTCAAGAACAGTGACAGAGAGCTTCATGGAATGGGTTTCCATGGCAATCAGCTGCATCCATCAATGCATCACCAAGTGCAATACAAAGCATGGATGCAGTGGTGGAAAGCAGCCGCCACTGGACTCTAGAGCAGTGGAGGCATTCTTTGGAGTGACGAATCATGCTTCTCCATCTCGCAATCTCATGGACGAGTCTGGGTTTGGCAGTAGCCAGGACAACGGTACTCGGCTGACTGCATTTTGCCAAGTGTAAAGTTTGGTGGAGGGGGGATTATGGTGTGGGGGTGTTTTTCAGGAGCTGGGCTTGACCCCTTAGTTCCAGTAAAAGGAACTCTGAATGCTTCAGCATACCAAGACATTCTGGACAATTCCATGCTCCGAACTTTGTGGGAACAGTTTGGAACTGGCCCCTTCCTCTTCCAACATGACTGTGCACCAGTGCACAAAGCAGGTCCATAAAGACATGGATGCAGAGTCTGGTGTGGAGGAACTGGACTGGCCTGCACAGAGTCCTGACCTCAACCCGATAGAACAACTTTGGGATGAATTAGAGCGGAGACTGAGAGCCAGGCCTTCTCATCCAACATCAGTGTGTGACCTCACAAATGTGCTTCTGGAAGAATGGTCAAAGATTCCCATAAACACTCCTAAACCTTGTGGACAGCCTTCCAAAAGATTTGAAGCTGTTCTAGCTGCAAAGGTGGACCAACCTCATATTGAACCCTATGGATTTCGAATGAGACGTCACTTAAACTCATATGTGAGTCAAGGGAGGTGAGTGAATACTTTTTGCAATATAGTGTATATAAAAAAGAAACAGTGCACTTTAAAAAAAATAAAAAATGATAAAATTGTAATAAAAAAAAATACTGAATAAACATAATATATATAAATGAATATATATATATATATATAAATTTATATATAAATATACATATATGATATATATATATATATATATATAATAAAGTCTGTAAATTATGCCGAATGAGGGTATTGACCAACACATCAGACTTATTGGCCAATGCCGATTCCAGCAAAAAATTTAAAAATTGCCCTACAATATCAGTTGGCCAACATATCGGTCCATTCTTACTCCAGATCTCTGTATTTTGCAGGATTCTCACCACACTGATAAGAGTTAAGAATCTTCTAACATGTGAAATTTTAGTTTCGACAGCGTAACAGACAAACAGACGTATTTTTATTCATTGCATCGTATGTATTTATTTCTAATAAATGGCTGTTTTTATTTCCATGTAAGGTGAATTTTATAAGTTATTACTAGGTTTACAGATGGTTTAAAACAACCAGAGCTGCATCTGACAGAAAACATGTTCTGTAAATACACAAGTGTAAAATCAATGTGACATTTTCCCCATTTGCTTAATAACAAACGGACCAGAAACCAAGGACAATGTCCCTCACCCTGATGGCGGCCTTGTTGCAGAACACGCGGTTGATAGCCAGCCAGGTGGGCAGGTCCAGCAGACTCTGGAGAACCTCCTCATCCAGCTCCAGGTTGGTGAGCTGGCCCTCCCCCTTCAGCGTGCTCAGGTTGATCTTGTCCGGCGACAGGTTTTTAGCAAACCTACGAAGCAAAAAAGAGCAGCATAAAGATTTGATGCTGAGGATATTTATAGAAACTCTTGCCGTGTGGGATGTTGGTTAAAACACACGTCCAACTTTTTCTATGCAGTTTAATTTAATCAATGAGACAAATAACCAGCTTCAAGAATAGAAATAAACACATCTTTAAACTAAAACTGCCTTTACTGTAGCCTGAGATGCGAAACTTGGAGGTTCTGCAGCAGCTTTTATCCAACGTGATCATTCAGGGCAATATTGTTTGATTTTAAATGATTTAGACGGAATTTTTCCTCATAGCTTCCATTTATGAAATTTTTGCAGCAAAGGACAAAATGGGCCCAAATCTCAAGGTGCATCAGAGGATAAAGGTGCTCCAACTCTGATTTATATTCATAATGTCAGCTTCTTGCAGGAGTTTGAACTGAATCTGCCAGAGTCTTTGTTTTTTAGCTTCAAAAGAGACATAACCCCCCCCCCCCCCAAAAAAAAAACCTTGAGGTCAATGACCTGAATGTATTTCGCTCTGATTCACAGTTGGACTAATAGTTAATAGTTAGCAGAGTGGCTTGTTAGGAAATGGCTTATTGATTCATGAATCTTTGCACATCACATCTGATGGAATCTCTCACCAAAGGGCCTGACGTTCAGACTTCACACGCTACACAATCCCATTATTGGTCAAATATCGTCTGTCTGCCATTTTAACTTCAGGTTTGCAAAGGAACCAAGAGTACAAAGCGTGCTTTTAGAGAACAATACAGCATAAACAACTCTATTCAAAAGGTAAAGTCTGACAAAAACTACAGTATCAACCGCAGCTAGCTGCCCGCAGGTCGGCTCACTCTCTGACACACAAATAGTACAGTCGACTTAAGCTTGTTACCAAGCTAATCTCTCACACACAACAGAATGTATCTGCAAACAGGACTGGATCAAAGCTCAGTTTTATGCACACACACACACACACACACACACCAGTCTGTGAATAATTCTCAAGGCTAAAAGATCAATACAGTAATTGTAGCTTCAGTACTTTACTCTCCTCCTACTGTAACTGACAAGATTTCTGTAAGGAAATAAAGTAGGCGAGCTCATTGAAGAAAACAAGGACTGGGAGTCTCTTTACACACAAATAAGTACTAGATAAAATAACCAAGGTTGCATATTCAATCCTAAGAGTCATTTAAGTACTAAGAAATCCTCTTACAGTTGTGATCCTGCTATAATTTCCATCAATAACTTGACTTATACTTTTTAAGTTAGTTATAACTTAAGTTAGTTATAATTTCCCCTCTGGGACTAAAAACATAAGTTCATTAGATCACTAGTACTGAATAGGGCAGTTTACACATAACTTAGAAGAATATTAAGAGATACTGTATGTTCTTGTTTTACAACAGTTGTTAATGTCTCATCATATGCCACTATACATCAACTGGTAATAATCAAAAATTATCTGGACTTGATAGGACTTAATAATGAGGAAAGACCTGAATGGTAAAAAAATCCAAACTAATGTGACCTTAATGAAAAATGTTTGTGATCGTTTTCTCTGTCATTAATCAACTTATCTTATTTTAATCTGGATCTTTTTTTTTTTTTTTTTGACAGTAACCCCAGACTGGCTGGTGGCATCACTCCCAGTACTGCCCAGTTACTGTCCTCAAAACTTAATTGCTAACACAAACACACGCATCACAAACATTGATGAACAGGGTAGGCGAGAGTGGGGGTGTAGGTTTAATCCCCAGCAGCTGCGGTTATGTTGTCATATACCTGTTGCTCGTGTTGTTACTTGTGTTTTTCTCAGTTTGTCTTCCAGTAGATGCTCCTGATCAGGGATGCACAATTAACCTTAATCGCATCGATATTGAGGTTTTAACTACCGCAATAACCTAACCTCATGAGCCTGAGGTTATCTTCTTCCTGTCTCTGACATTTAAGCGACAAACCTATTCGCCAATAAAAATGGTCTAGCACCACGTTCCTGGCTTGATGGAAAACAAGTTTGTATGCACCGGCTGCAATCAGCAGCTAACAATAGAAACTGCACGTGGCGTTGCGCTATGAGCAAAAAGTTTGATAAGTTTCATTTATTCATTAGTGAGCTCTAATATTCACTTTATCATGAATAATTCAACAAAGAGATTAAAGTTAAGCCAATGGGAATATTGAAAAGTAACAGAATATCTATTTTTCCAAGTAGTTCTTTTTACAAAGCTGTAAATCCGTTTTAAACATTGTTACTTTTTAGAAAAGGAATTAGTGACTATAATCACTTTTTAGCAATCACAAAACATTGAACAACCTCAACCACTGTGTAGTTTTTATTAGAGATTTCTCAGGTTCAACAGCAGACAAAAGCCAGAAGAGGACGCTGAACACATACATAATTTTCAATTATCGTATACTGTTGTCAAGGGTGTCAACTTGTGCAAGACTATGTTGTAAAAGTAATGACTTCTTTCATTCAAAATTGTAGTTTTATGCATTTAAAAGTATCAAATGTAAACATCGCGAATTGAATCGCAATTGCAATATTTGTCAGAAAAATCGCAATTAGGTTTTTTGTCAAAATCGTGCAGGCCTACTCCTGATGATTACATGCTTTTTTTTCCTTCCAAAGGCTGCGGGATGTTTCAGTTATGTTTCTTTACAGCTGCTGGAGCTGGTTTCTGTGTGTTGCTGTTGCTTTTTTTTAATCTATCTAGGTTCTTTTTCTTCTCCTCACTCCTTAACTTGTTTCTCCTTGTCATGTCCAGCAATAGCATGTACATGTAACCTGGTGATAACCAAAGGAAGAAAAATAAAGTCTTTCATTCACAAGGCTTAATTTCCTTTATCCTGGTGATGCACGATATAAAAAATTTTAAACGATATCGATGACTGATAATTTTCTGCTTCTCATGGCCGATACCGATATTACAGCTAAAAATGGTGTAATACTCATTCCTTGAGCAAAATTATAAAAATACTTCTGCTGCATCCAGTAGTTGCCAGACATGTCATGATGTTGCACGGTGGGCGTGGCCTTATGCTGTTCCCAGGCCCCACTGATAAGAAAAACAAACAAACATTCTGCGGGTTCGCCAAAATGCACCTGTTATACACTGGCTAATTATACTAATAACTGTTTTATTAACTTTTTTTTTTTTTTAATTTCTTCTCATTTTATGGTGCCTTTTAAGACCCGGCTGGGGACAGCAGATGAAAACATGCCCTTTGTCTAAAACTGGAGTATTTAGAAGTTTTTTCTTCTACACAAATAAAATCTGAAAAAAATATCGTCAGATATCAGGTCAAAAATCGATAATTGATTTTAAAGCAAATGTCGGCCAAGATTAGTATCGGGCCGATAACATCGTGCATCATGACTTTACCCATTAAACCCCCATTGGCAAAGCAAATCTGTTCGACACAACACGACAGCCAGATCACCATTCTGCTTGCTGTGATGCCGGACAGGTAGAAAAAGGATGCACCATAACAGTTTTTTAAAAGCAATACTGATAACCAATCAATTTCAGCTCCTAAAACCAATACTGATAACATACACCATACCTAATAATACCAAATCAAAAATTCCAACTATAGGGGGTAGCTCGTGTCTATAATAAGAAGGGAAAATAGTTTGGAAGCAGATTGGGGTCTCCCTTGTGAAGCAGCAGCTTTCTTGCCCCAATCGCAGTATCTCAGCGAGGAAAGCTTAAAAGTGGGATTTTCAACTTCTGCAAGTCCGAGCTTAAAAATTCCAACTGTATAGGTTATAAGTTATTGGGGCAAGTCATCATGATATTGGACTTATTGGAATTACATAATAATTTCCTGTTATCGGCCCGATTATTATCGTGCATCCCTACAGACAGCTCAAGATTAAAATAAATAAATAACCCTCAAATCAGTGTTGTTTTTGGCAGCTATCTGAGTTTTAGTCTTAGTCTTAGTCTTTCTGACGAAAATGCTTATTAGTTTTAGTCATATTTTAGTCATTTCTGTATCTGATAGTTTTAGTCTAGTTTTAGTCGACGAAAATCAAAAAAAGGTTTTAGTCTAGTTTTTGTCAGGTAGGCTATTAAAAAAAAAAAAAAGAAAAACTGGCCACTAATGAGACCATGCTGCCGGTTACATTTGAGCATAAAGGTTTGTATATGAAAACAGAAAGAAAGACTATGTTCCATTGCAAGTGAAGACAGCAGTTAATGGTGAGGGGAGTGAGTTGCGTTGTCTTGTATTATAATCATGTGGCACCTGAAAGTTTAATTTTGTTGTTTTATTATATTGTGTATCTTTTCTTTACCTGCCAAGGGACTGCTGATGCTAATTAGCTTACTAATAACAATTCAACATGTTGCTATATGTTCATTATTATGTACTGTCCCTGTCAAATAAAAAAGTTTGAAGATAAAATAAATTTTAAAGCTTCTCATAAAAATACTGAATGCAAAAACGTTTTTGACACACAAACCATCAATTTATTGCAAAATTAAGGTAAAATATAGGGCTGCAAATATCTTAAATTACAAACCATTTGGGAGTCGAAACAGCCGGCTCTTTAGGAACGACTCAAAAGAGCCGACTCTTTAAGAACCGAATCAAAAGAGCCGACTCTTTGGGAACCGAATCAAAAAGACCGGCTCTCTGAAAAGAGACGAACTTCCCCGTTTGAACAGCGCAGCCAAGCAGCTGCGCGTCTGACCGCAGGTGTTCACCAGAGTCCCGCAGCAGTTCAGATACCCGACGGTAACACGCAAAAACGCTGTTTAGCAGATAGAAATGACAAAGATTAATATCATGGTTAAGGTGTGGGCGGATATTTATGGAGCTCGGGCGGGTGGCGGTGAGAATATGTTTCTTTTTCGTTGGACAAGGCGCGTTTTAAACATCAAACATTGGGATCGTTTCCAGATCAGGCAGAGACAGAGGCACTGCTGGTAATGGGAACAGCGAACACTGTTACAACCAGGGATGATGATCTTTTATGCTGGAATCTCTGAATCACATAGATAAAGCCCCTACGTGGCAAAATGACAGAGACTGCTGTGAATTTAAGATATTAATGTGCGACATGCGGGTCAGGTTTGACAGGAAGAGCCGCGGTTCGCGCGTCTCGGTTCGGGCGGATGCGAGTAAGGATACAACTACTTTTTAACTTTTGACAGACAGATAAATGCAGAATAGGTAGATATTTCCTGCATTATGAACGTCTGACAGACCAGAGATTCACATTTTCGTCCAGTCTCGTCTCGTCAATGAAAATTTACACACGTCCCGTCATATTTTAGTCATCAAAGAGACACGTATAGCTCGTCATCGTGTCGTCATCGTCATGAAAAAAAGGGGCGTCAACGAAATGATTTCGTCATCGTCATCATTAACGAAAACAACACTGCCTCAAATGCACACAAATGCATCTGCACAGGGGAAAAAACTAAAAACCAATGAACATAATGCATAAACACAACAATATGTGATTTGGAACAGCCAAAAAAAAAAAAAAGAAGCCCCAAAAAAGACCAACTGTGAAAATAAAGCCATAAAGACAACTCATGCCATCGTATGATCATGGAGCTACTCAGTAACTGGATGGGGAAGGGAGGGACAAAAGGTTTCTGTTCATCATCCTCTGGCTCTTTAGCACTAAAAGCTCTAAACTTAAAAAGGTGCAGAGTGTAGCTGCAGCATGAGGGGCGATTTTGTCCGGAGACCACTGCTTTGTGATTCAGGCCACATTTTCAATGATTCAGCCTGATAAATTCTCGCTCCTTTCAACACAACACGACCTTCTCCAGTTCAACATCCTTGTAAATTATTCAGACGCTGAGGTCTGCTCAAAGTTTTAACACGGCAGAACAAGGTAAAACAAACTAAACACAAATAATGAGACGTGCACGTGTTCACATGGGCATACACGCACTCTGATAGAAGCACATTTTGTTTGTCACTGAGGATGTTGGTGCTGTTGCGTCTCCGCCTTGTGACCAGTGAAATATTCATCCCTGCTCCTGATCAAGTATCAGCCAGCTAGTTTGGCTCACCCTCTCGCTCCTTATCTGGCCTCTCGGCCTCTCGTGGCTCAAATCTTGCTTCCTTTCTCCTTCATCAAGCTTTCAAACTAAATCAATAAAGTAAATCAGAAAAATGCTAACAGCTGAACTAATAGAGCTATCAAAGCCAAATATGCTAAATTACACAGATGGCTCCCTGCGATAGCCGAGTACAGCTGTAAGAGGTAGAGGGTATTAAGTTCACAGACCGTGATATTCCCCTTTCTTCTCTCCTCACTAGACTCCAGCAATGATTCCAGTCAGCAGGGACGAGCTCACCGGACCAAATCCAGGTCCAAAAAGAGATTAGTGCAGACTACAGAGAGTATAGCGGGGGGGTTGTCTGCCTCTCATATGAAATATTAATCACTCAACAGTTAAATACGAGCCAACATTCCTCTCTGGATAAGATAGCCAGTTCAACAGTAGGAAGACAAAACAATAGATGGAAAATGTTTACTGGTTTACTTCAACCCTCTTATTCACTATAATATCATAACAAAATCAGGCAATCCTTTTCCCAGTTTCACCTCATGCTTATCTGACCCACTATTTGCTTAAGATAGTCTTCCTAGAGTTTTGACAATTCTTTCAAAAGAGCAGATTCCCCCAATTGTTAAAGTATTTCTGTAACCAGCTGTTCATAGACTGTGTTCAACTCGCCGTTCCCAAAAGCCAGACTTGGTTGTTGCTCAGATACTTTCTGCTGCCATCTCTGGCTATGTCAGCATTAGGGGTGGGTATCACTGGGTACCTCACAATACCATATTACAATATTTTGCCTACTATAATGATAATATCACCATATGGTGATTCTGCAATGATCAAAATATTGCAATAAACTTAATTGACGATACACAATATGTGTCACTGAAGACATTCTGAAATTATTGACCAAAGTGAATCCATTTGAAATGAATTACAAAGTACTGTCAATTTCACATAAGTGACAGCATTTGACCCTTCGCCAGCCCCACCCCAGAACTGCCGCTGACCAATCATACGTTAGCAACTGTAACTAAGGAAAAGACTTTCTGGCAAACTTCACCTCCATAGACGGGGCATAGACAGGATTCTCAAGTCTGATGACAGATATCCAGAACGTTTGGGTGATATTGTATTTTTTGCCTTTTCAAAACCCAAAAAACACAAGCGGAGAGACGTGGAATATGGACTAAACGGTGTGGAATATGGATAAACGGCGTGGAATATGGATATAAATGGCATGGAATAGGTAAGATTGATTAAACAGCGTGGATGTCCTCACTCGCAGCTGCATGAGGCTGAACACAGAGTTGGACAAACTGTTTATTCCGAGGTAAGACGCTAACGGCACCTAGCACAGTAGCTAGCTACAAGACAGCAATGGTAGTTAGCTACAAGACAGCGGTATAATAAGTAAAAGCTACTGTTTTAACATGGAGTAAGGTAGCTGTGTGTCACTAGACGCTAAACAGATACACCAGATAAACACTAGTAAGTCACGTTGGTTGCCAATCTGTTGGAGACAATCAGAAACAAATATAACACGGTCCTCTCTGCCAGTTTCTCAGTCCAGTATCTGCTACCCTGATCAGATCCAGTATCTGCTATCCCGATCAAATTAAATGTATTGATCAAACCCACGATGGAACTAGGGATGGGCGATATGGACTAAAAAAAAATATACGATAATTTTCTATATATACGGGAAATATAAAAAAAAAAAAAATAAAAAAATATTTATAAAAATTTCAAATAACCAAAAAAACAAAAAAAAAAAAATAAAAAGACCAAAAAAATAAACAAAAAAAAAAACAAAAAAAAAAAAAAAAAAAAAAAAAAAAAAAACAAAAACCAAACAAAAAAAATATAATTATTTAAAAAAATGTGGGAACAACATCCTGGTCAAGGGGGAAACATCCAGCAACAGGCTAAAACACGTCAGATACCTGAAACTTTCTGGAGTCATACATGACAGTTAGCTCAAAATAAAACAATCTGTTAACTTACTCTGAAATGCAAGAACGTTATTGTTTCTTTATACGTTTGTTCTGGACATAAATCATCAATACGTGGAGTTTCTGAGTCTTTCTGTATGAACGCTGAGCCTTCGCTACGATTTTAACATCCTCTTCATCAACATTACTCCGTCGACAAATAAATCCTGCAGTCCTCTCTGTCTAGCCCCCTCTGATATTTCCCAACTATTACTCCAAAAATTTAACACAATTTCCTTCAGAATATCTTCACTGAAATCACTGAGCAATCCATGTTGATGTACGCAGAAATTAGCTAAAAACGGAAAGTTTGCCAGACTTAGCAACTGTAACCATGGGGGGCGGGACTTAGCAAAGGGTCAATTCATATGAAATTACTAAAACAGTAAAACAAAGTGCACAGTGGCTCTTTTTAAAGGAGTAGATGAAAAATTAACACTTAAGTCAGTGCATTACAACAGGGCTCCAGACTGCGAACAAATGGTCGCACTTTGCAACTAAAGTGTGAGACAGTGCAAGGAGATTTTTCATCTACTCACGCATGTGCGACCAATACATTCTCCGGGTTTTGCTATTATTCTATATCTAGTCTAATGATAGTTTTAGTTGCTGACAGACTTCCTGGTCAGTAAAAGGTGCAGACCGGTTCCGTACAGTGCAGAATCTGGACCTAAACGCGCCGGTTTTAGTCAATAGTTTACTTCACTCCTAGGTTGCTATACGCCAGAAGTCAGAAGCGTCTTGTTACGCCGTCTATTTTTGATGGAGCACATTTCCAGAAAGCATCAAGCTCGCAGCAAAAAGATGGAAAATCAGACACGGAAGCAGGTAAATGTCCAAATTACCCCCCCCCACGCAGATTTACGACCTGAACTACTCCACTACTTCCTGAACTTAGTAGTGGTCCTTTATTTCCTGTCTTTCATTTCTTGACAAACTGATTAATTCAGGTGTGTCTGGCCATTGTCATTGTGGTTACTGAGGTCAGACATACCTGGATTAATCACTTTTTCTTTTACATAGTAGGGTTGTGCACATTTTTCATCATCACATCATTGATTTCTTTTTTTTTGGTCTCGAGTTGAATGATTTTAATAGGGAAAATAAATAAGTAGAAAGAGGGGAATTTTTCTTGTCCTTTTTCTCTTTTTGCTGATCTGAAAACTGATCCGATCTGTGACTCAAAAACCAGAAACTGATCTAAACTGTGAGCTCATTGATCCGTTGCACCACTGCCTTACAACATGCCGGGGACACAAAATGAGCTGATAAAACTAGTACCACACAACTAAAACATGACACTCTGAGTAAACACAGTGCCAGATGAAACATAAAATGTGCCCTGACCTGTGAACATTATAGTTTCTGCATTTATTGTTCAGGTATTTAACAGTAAATGTGAATATTTGCTTTGCAGGTTGATTTTGGTGTGCCCCCCTAAAGTTTCTGCTTGCGCTCCTAAACACTTAAGTTCGGGGCCCCTGTGCTCCTGGTGAAAAAAGTCTGGAGCCCTGCAACACAATCTCAAACAACTGGGTGGCCTATGAAAACCTGGCCACACATTTTAACATGTACTTCCCACTGTGTGTAAAGTTTAACCTAAACCTGCTACAGACTGCACGTAAATACCGGTGCTAAAGCTGAAACTTTTCTACATGCTGGACCGTTGCAAATAGAACAAAATCTCGCAAGATTTCGTTAGTCAAAGAAAAAAAAAATTATGATTGAAACAGCGTTTTCTAAAATCAATGATATCAAAACAAAAAAAAAATTGTGATATTTCAGTATATCGATATTTTGTCACACCCTTAGTTTACATCCTGATAATTGCTAAGACCACAATCTGCAGTGGACATGGCCACTTTGTTAAATAGCAATGTGAATATAAATGTCTCCTGCTGGGCCACAAAAAAATACTGCCTACAGAAATCGCAAAGCCATGTCTACAACTGCAGTTATTGACCATTTCTTATAAATACACCACTATAAGGTAGAAAACACACCACTTTAAGATGGGTAGGCTGGGCAGTAAGACCTATATTAACAGATCTAGGTGCGGTCAAGTGGACCTGTGGATGACTGTTTCTGGGTCTTTGCAAACAGAAATTATTTAAGTTGATTATTAATTAGCAGATAGGACGATAAGCTAAGTGTTTAATTCATCAACTGTCAAAACGCATCGACGTGGTGTGACTGTGTCTCTCTCCGTTTCATCAGATGACCTAAAACATGTTAATTCTAACTATAAACAGGAACTCTGCATTAAAGTTTGTGTAATATTTTGCCAAACTCAACCTGTGAGCTGATCTTGCAACTTTTCCCTTAACCACATACCAAGTCCAGACTTTGGGCCGCCATACTGTGTGCTAATGTCTGCGGATTTGGTCAATGGAAAACAGCTCCCTGATGATGCATTTGAGGTGCAGCCTTATGATTTTGAAGCCAGAAAAAGATTAGCCAGAGGGGAAAAGGCAGTGACTAAGAGCAAAACTGACTTTTTTTTTAAGCAACAAAAAACTGCGGCAATGTAAAGTGTAAAAAAAAAGAAAGAGACAACAATAAAACACAAAAGTCTGTTGACATCCTGAGTGCATACTGTAGCTCTGCTACACAGGAAGGACGACTTCCAGGAAAATGAAGAATATGGGATGCTGCCACATTTTTTTCCCTCAAATACCCATTTGAAAATCTCACATTGCATCAGACTTGGCTCAATGACAAAACATGAATGACATAACTTAAAAATGTGTCATGAAATACTTCCTTAATGTCAGTACCGACACAGAGCATTGATACTGCAGCACAAATAGTTTCATGCATTCATTACTCCTCTGCAGAAACAGAGTTCCTCAATAAATGTAAAACCAGTCCAACAAGGGTATCACACAAAAACAATTCAAGGACAAAAACAAACCACAACATGAAATCCAAAACACGTGTTTCTGGTAGATGTAAAATTCATGTCCAACTACATTTTTATGGTCAAACTACTTCCTTAGAAAACAAGTTACTGTAATATACTATAAGCAAGGTCATAAAATATGTTTTATTGCTGTTTGTGACATGTAGTGTTGTTGGCCAGCAGCTGTACTGCAATGTTGGAGGCCAAATGCCCACACTGTGGGTTTCTTGGGAAATCAATGGAAGCCCTTAAACTACCTCCCCTATAAATAGCATGTAATAACCCTTTTCTTAATTGCCAGCTGGTGTTATCCATCTTCTTTACCCTGCACTCACATCATATAAACATCGTCCAGAGTCTTATTAGTCTGTTCTAATAATGCAAGCCCTACTAAAGGTGGTAACCACCAAAAACAATATCTACAGGGCTTTTAATAATTTGTCGGTTTATCCAACTATGAGTGATTTGATCAAAGATTAAAGAAAATGTTTGTCAGAGATTGTTTGGTCATTAATGTTGTATTAACCACTAGGGATGGGCAATATGGATGAAAAAATGCATCCCAATAATTTCTGGTTTTTATCACGGTAACGATAAATGACGATAAAAAATACCATTTGTATAATAAATCTATCACTACATTCCATCTTGAGAGCCCTAAAAAAATACCAGAAGCCGATAAACTACATCAATCAAGTTCAAGTAGTACACCTGTACTGCAAAACTGTAGTGACACCAAACAAGCTGAAATATGAGAACAAATTTGACATTCATTCAAATGGTGCAAACGGCAAAACTAACTATATAAATGACTATAAATACAACCTGATAAATTGAATTTATCATTTTTATCCTGAGATGACAAATTATTACCATAGGGAATTTTTTTGACAATATATCCCACACAATAACTTATCACCCATCCCTATTAGCCACAGGAAGCTACTACCATATCTGACATAAAATGAATCCATTATGCATGGATAAACACATTTTATGGTTACTTCTGTTATATACGCAAATAAAATTTTCTAGCCTCTGGGCAGTCCAACGTAATTTTTTTCTTAATTAATAATAAAGTCTCCAAGATTTTTAAGTCATATATGCAAATAAATAAAACGCAAACAAAAAGTTCACTTTGTGTAAAAAAGAAATTAGTAAAACCCATTGTTTCAGACATGAAACCATCATCCTGCCAAAGACAACCCTAGTTATAGTAAAGTCATAGTAAAGGGAAGCATGACTGCAGTGCATCCTAACATCAGTGTGCCGCTTTTCTCACAAATTAGCAGTGTCTTCAAAGTCAAAATATTTAAAGTCATATGCCACCACTGGGTGAAATTTAGCCTCCCCCCGCAGTCCCCTGAGTTGGACAAGAGGGCAGAAGCGTTTTCTAACCGACCCAGTCATTCTCTGAATCTGGCAGCACTGATTTTAGCTTAGCTTAGCTTAGCGTAGTTGCTGAAATCTGGTGGATCCAACTAGCACCACTTGGCAAGGGGGAACTAACCACCCTGATTTTTTCCAATTGCGTTTTGTGACCCGCACATTCTGATCAGGTACAAACGAGAAGCCGATTTCACATCAAAGGACTGACTAGGCAGCATTCAGTAGGGGAACTATGCCACGGAAGAAAAGGCCAATCACAGGCGAAGCACCGCGGATAGTAGCAAAGGCAGCACGCATGCGCAGCATCCGGTGGCGCATACGTGTTGCCTTTGCTACTATCCGCGGTGCTTCCCTGTGATTGGCCTGTACTTCCACTAGGGTTGCACGGTATACCGGTACCAGTATAGTACCGCAATACTAACGCGTTTAAAACGGTACTATACCAGCATTTAAAAAGAAACGGTACTTCAAAAAGGAAAAAAAAAACGCAGCTAAATTGGTAAATTGGAGCCTGTCTCTTTAAGAGCAGCGAGGCCAGCAGTGGGTGTGACGTAGTTAATGATGCGGCTCTCAGTGAAGCACCTTCACTGAGGAGGAGGAGGAGACGTCAGGTAGCGGACAGGCTGATTCATGGCGAGTGGACGTTGCCGCGGATTAGCCTACCTGAAGTTTGAAGTGTTGCCTCCGTTAGCAAGACGGACTTTGTAGCATCACTTTCACTGCGGTGCTTCAGCGTCCAACGGCTCGCCTTCATCATCAGCTTTGAATCCGTAATACTTCCAAACTGTACTTTGAGCCCTACTTTATCAACACGGGCTTTTCCAAAGCCGCCACCTTTTCTTTTTTCCTCTAAAGGAAAACTACGCGGACTTAAGCCCCGTTTCCACCAGCGGGTCTGGGTCGGGTCGGGCCGGATCGGTCCACGTTTTTTTGCGTCTCCACAGATAAAAACTGGGACGGGTACCCTTATATCCGACCCGACCCGGCCTACTTTTTTGGTACCCTTCGATAGGGGTACTGATCTAACCGATCCGGACCAAAGAGGTGGAGCTAATACACAGCAATCAGCTGATTCATTGAAAAATCCGTCACTTCCTGCGCGTGACCCCGCGTAAAAACAAAGCAGGGGTGACTCCTTTCTGTTTCTGTCACGTGTGGTGCGGCGTTTTGGTTAAACGGCGTTACATGGCGATGATGTCACACAATCACATAGCAGCGCTGTCCAGCTAATTCTCCACCTCCAGAATAAGGGTACAGGTTGCTGTGGGGACACAGCGTGAAATCAACACATCCGTACCCAAACCCACCCGATCCGGCCTGGCCCGGCCCGACCTGACCCAGACCCGCGGGTGGAAACGGGGCTTTAGTGACTTCAGTCAGGAACAACTGGTGCTGATGTTGTTCAGTTATGTCAAAGTAAAAAGCACAAAACCTTCCAGCCCAGAAACCTACAGAAGCCTCCATACCACACAGAAACGGTTAATAAATACATTTTTAATTTTCTTCAAGGTTATTACAGCCTTAAAATGTTTAAATAAGTTTAAAAATGGTGACAGAGATGAACTGACTGATATGTTCAATTATTATATTTATAATTATTAATACAACTTGACTGATGTTGAAGTCAGTCACACAAACATGATTTTATAGACATTACCTCATACCTATTTAATGTTTCATATCATAAACTATTGAGACACAACTTTAAATAAATAAATTAACATTTTGAAACACATTTAAAAAATATTCGAAAAGCCTTACAATATGTAGTTTAGATAGTTTTACTATTTATTTGTCTAATTATGTCCATATAATGTTTCATGTATAGAATGATTTTGATTCTAATTTGGCATTGCTTTATATTACTGGTTCTCTGTGTTTTAAATTGAAGATTTTACCTCTTTATTTGATTATTTTAAAATAAAGACTTCAAGAGCAATAACACAAATAAAAGAAATATTGAGTTTGGTTTACCTTTTTAAAAAAAAGTATCGAAAAGTACCGAAAAGTATCGAAATACAAAATGGTATCGGTATCGAAACAGAAATTTGGTATCGTGACAACCCTAACTTCCACGGCATATAGTTCCCCAATCACAAGTTGATAAGTTCACTCTTGCCAAGTGGTGCCGGTTGGATTCGCCAGATTACAGCAACTACGCTAAGCTAAGCTAAAGCCAGTGCTGCTAGATTCAGAGAATGACTGGGTTGGCTAGAAAACGCTTCTGCGCACTTGTTCAACTCAGGGGACTGCGGGGGGAGGCTCAGTTTCACCCAGGGGTAGCATATGCCTTTAATAACTTGGCATCTGTGGGGCCAAGCCCACCAAGAGTTAAATTTTAAGATAATTGTTGCCGTTCATGTTTATTTTTCAGTTTGTCTTCTTACAGGTGCTCCTGATGATTGTCTGCTTTGTTTTCTTACAGAGGCCATGAGATATTTTCTGCTTCTTTACAGGTGTAGCAACTGGTTCCCTGGTTTTTTGGTTGAACACTTGTTGCTTTCCATCTTTTGAATCTTTTCTCTCCTTCTTTCTTCATTCCCCCTGTCAGGTCAAAGAAATTTGTGTAGCACAACACGACAGCCAGATCATCATTTTGCTGCCATAACAGGACGAAACCAAAAGAAAAAAGAAAACACTTTACAATAACTTGGCATTTCTGAAGCTAAAATAGCCAATATTTCCTTATTGTTCCAATCCAAATGTAAGGTTAAATATCATTAGGTCATCCATTGTAGGTATAACATTCACATGCCAACCTTGCAAAGTGACAATTTATTCAAAATAATAATAATAATAAAAACAACAAAGAAAAACACCACTTTTTCAAGCGTTCCCATTTCCAAAAGTCAACAGTCAAAGTTAAACTCCTAATTGGACTTTTTAAGTCACATATCCTCTTTTCCCCTAAACCTGTTAAAAAAATGGCAAAAAAAAAAAAAAAAAAAGCCACAGCCGGGGGGGGGGTGTTACCTGAATTACTGTCTGGCCTACATTCATAAACTCCTTCAAAACCACCTCAACAAACACAGCAACACAAAGGCAACCTGTCAGAGTTAAGCGAGTTCGTTTTGGTGGTCAGCAACTGAGAGCTGGAGAATATTTATGACCCATTAGACGGAACGAAAAGGTTAGCCTGGAGGGGCCAGCAGTCAAGGACCCTGGTTACACAGTAACAATGCCAAAGTCTGGAGGGGCTCAGGCCAAATGTCGCTCTCTCTACCCACAAAAAAACACTCCAAAACACAACCTACGAGGCATTTCGTATACGAGGACTTCACAGCGCCACGCTGATTAGACACCCACAGCATGGCACTCAGTCATGACTCATGCAATAATAGCCTTCCCACCAGCAGTGAGTGGTGACACTGGGAATAGTGGAGTTCAATGCAGTGGTGCATCATCGTGCAATTACTGCGCACAGAAAGAGATGGAGGCATGGCCCATTTCCCACCATGCAATGGGCTCTAAACATCCAATGATGCAGAAAGAACTATTTAGGTTTCTACTGCAGTCAGATACAATCCTCTGAGCCTGATCTCAGCTAACACAGAGCAGTTTAATTCCTGTAGAATCATCTCATCTACTCATAAAACATCTGGATTATGTAATCATGTGACGTCCTCACGTCAGGTTACACTTACAGGTTCCCACATACCAGCTAGACTAGATGCTTAATCTCCTGGGTTGTGAACCGCTTCCACAAGAAGGCAGAGATAATCTTTTCTTCTCCTGAGCTCATTTTCCTTAAGTTTGTCTATTAACTGCTTTATTTTACCCACATCATGCAACTGCTCAAAAATGATGGACATTGATATACAGGGTGTCCATAAATTCTCTTTATAATTTCAGAAATTTATGACAAAAGCAATTGATAAGATGTCTTAACCAGATTTGTTTTATTGTAATCAGTGTTTGTCAATTTGTTTGTTTGTTTTACCTCTTTGAATACATCTCTGTATATGGGAACCATTAGTTGGTGAAAGCACATCAAGACGGAACTCCATTTCTTACCATGTGTGCCGTAGCACAGCCACATCAATTGTGGCAAAGGCATCAGAAATCTTTTGTTTCAAGTCAGTATCCCGCATCTTTGTTCAACACATGACATTTTTAACATAGTCCCACAGAAAGAACAGAAAAAAATATCTCATTAAACCATTATACACTTTGTGCCTTTTCTTGAAGAGCAGCCATTTCTTAGGGTTTCATTTAACAGCACCTCTTTCACCAAGGACACCCGAAGCACACAACATCAATGTGATTACACACTTTGATAAACACTGATTACAACAGAACAATTGTGGTTAAGATATCTTATCAACTGCCTTTGTAATCATTTTTAAAGAGACTTTGGAGACCGTGCACATCACGTGGTGCTGTCACACAAATATGCTTATATTGAACAAAAGCAAAACCAAAAACTTCACAAATAAGAACTTTTGCAGCATTTCTTTTAGTTACTTTTTTGTGAAAAAAAAAAATCTTATAGACAAACTTAAAGTGCATATAATTAATCTTGGTTGTACTTTTGCCATTTTTCCAAGGAGAAATGTCAAAACATAGCGTTCCATTTTTCTTGCTTTTGGCTATTTGTTCAACAAAACAGATATGCTTTTTTTTCTCTTTTTTTTTTTTTTGCTCCGTTACTGAATCTTTTTTTTTGTCTAAGAATGATAAGAAAATAATCATCCCGTTCCAAACGGAAACAAAAAGTGGGATGGAAACAAATAATGAAGACTGCATTAATATGAGGAAGAAGAGGAGGAGGAGGGAAAGTACCTAAAGACCTGTATTTAAGCCCCTTTGCAAACTCCTTGTTAATGCGATGTAGCTGAGCCTGACCTTTGACCTCCCAGTGAAAGCAAGAGACACTTTCTCGCTCCATGATCAACCATGTTCGATGGCAGCCCCCTCAGAGAAACGACATGCATCAAGTACCTGAAATCATCTATTATTACTCACATTATAATATTTGGGTCAAGAGTCACATGGTATCCTTTAAAAAGCTGCAAGCTAATCAGTGTAATTAATCACTATTTAATGCCATTATTAATCAATCATAAAGATCCTTCAATATTGTCACTTTCCATAAAAGACTATGTCTGAACCATATTAGGAGATCGGTGAAACTTATGCACGGAACAAAAAGTTATACAACATCCGTGTGTTGCTTCTGTACGTGTTGCAGAGGAGACGTGCCTCAGTGGGACCGTATGCAGAGGAGCAGTCATTAATTTCCTCAAAACAAACTGATTAAGTCACTTTTGTCAGACTTTTTTGTTTATAGAAAAAAAAAAAAAAGCTTAAGTGAAAGAGAAAATGCATCAAGTATGTTTCACCACCTGCAGGATGACAAGCAGCTTTTTCCACTAATGTAAAAAGATGAATGACATCAGCGTTTACCTAATCATGAGGTCACACACAAACAGCTGTGTATTTTCACTAAATACTTATTTTTACTAGGGATGCACTATACTGGAATTTTGGCCAATATGCCAATATTTTAAAACGTTTGTGGCCGATAACCGATATCGATACCAATATTAAAGCTGAAAAAAATAAGCAGTCATTGCAAATACAGTAGTTTTTTTATCTGTTACCGACACTTTGAAAAATAGGGGTGGGAAAAAATATAGATACACTGAAATATCGCAATATTTTCATGTACCGATATCAAATCAATATTTAAAAACATGGTATCAATCTATTTTACTTACAAAATCTCGTGAGATGTCATCATTCTGTTCTAAAATCTCACGATATGTCATGAATTCTCCCGAGATTTGGTAACAGAGCGATGAAATATTGCAAGATTTCGTTAGTAAAATCAAGCGATACCGCGTTTTTAAATGTCAATATGATATTAGCATATGAAAATATCGCAAAATGTTGGTGAATTCTCGCAAAACTTCCTAAGGGAATGATGAAATATCGTGAGATTTCATTAGTAAAATAGACCGATACTGCGTTTTTAAATGCCAATATGATATCAGCATATAAAAACAGAGATATTTTAGTCTTTCGATATTTTTTCCCACCCCTAGTCTTTACAAGTTTTAAAGTCTGTAAAAGAGAAGTTTTTGAAGAAGAAAAAGAAGCTTTTTTGTTTGTTTTTTAGACTTAAGAAACAGCGGGCTGATCGGTTAAATATCGGTGGGGTGGCCGATGTCCGATACTCAGTTTTAAGGCTGATATAGGCCGATACTAATAGAGGGCTGATTATATCATGCATCCCTAAATTTTAACCCTTACCCGAGTCATTTTTTGGATGACTGCTTTTTACTTTACTTACATAATATTTTGAAGCAACACTGCTCTTACTTGAGTACAATTTTTGGCTACTCGACCCACCTCTGGTGTAACAGGACCTTACTCTGTCTGGCTCTAAGCCAGAGTCCCATCGATACCTGAACCCGTCTGTATGTAACACAGACAAACACACATTTGTGTCAACTCACCCCCAGAGACCACTTTACTGATCCCCTTCCACATCACGGCAACAGATGCGTCTTCCACCAAATGCTCTGAAACTGAAGCTTCTAACAGCTCTTATTACACAAAAAAGGCCCTCTTGACTAGTTTAACATGTCACGCACGCTTCAGTGCATCAGCGCTGGCCAGAGGAGGAAGACTCATTGCAGACTTCGAGGTCATTGAAGTGTAAGAAGCTGTAGATCTCAGGGAATATTACAGACACGCGTCCTCTGTAAGGTCGAAGCAGAGCAACCGACCTGATGTGTTGACACCTATAACAGAATCTGTATCTGTGTAAGCACACCTACAATGAGTATAAATAAGCCCCAACAGTGCAAACTATTCCTGAGTGATGCTGATGATGAAGCAGAGCGATGCAGCTACCGAGCGTGCATACCAATCGCCCTACTGAAACCTTATTCACACTGTGGAGTAAATGAGGTAATGCTCATTTGCCATTCTGACACCAGCACTATTACCGTGACATCACCACACAGGACGGCACAGGATTGGCCGGCTGTCGGGCAAGTCAGCTTCCACCCAAACCAATCAGGCTGGCACGAGGATCAGATGACGAGCCCAAAAAGCCAGAAGACATCACTCCTCTTCCAGTCATTTCCTGTCAGCGGTGATGTGAACGCTACTGAGGGCAAAGCGTAGCCATGTGCAAAAACACACACGCCATCGAAGGGCATGACGCAGGCTGTGTGTTACAGATAACACACATTTCAGCTGTATTATATTAACCTACGAAGGACAGCAGATATTACATTCCCTACCTGCCTCGATTGACCGTGTATTTTTTATTCCAAGAGGACAAACCTGCCGAGCAGCATGCTGATGAGACTCTTACTCATCTGTGACATGCGATACAAACATTTACCCACACTGCTTTTAATCTCCATCCCCATCTGAGTTAAATATAAAAAACCTGCCACTGTTATACACTGCAATGAATAAACTCGACTTTTAGAGGAGACCGTTAGATGAATGCTTCAAGCTCTGACCCTGGAGCAAAACAAGGAAGCATTAAAAGTCCCTTGAGGGACAGTGGAAAAGAATAAATAATGCATGCAAAGCTGCGTAGAGCTAAATGCTGCCCACAACAGCGTGACATAAAAGAAATAACTAATTGGAGCCTTAAACACTAATTGACAGATTGATTTTTTGAATAAAGCTATGATAAATTAAACTTTACAGTATGTTTTTGGCCACATTTTCCTAAATTTTTGTTTCTTTTTGGTGATTTTGCATGCTGTTTTGGGAGTAACTTTTAGTTTATACATCATGAATTATTTTAAGTTATTTTGACTATTTAACAAGTCTTAATAATTCTGTCTTTCTGCTTGCATTCAAGGTCATTTAGTGTTGCATTTAGTTTATTTTTGCCTCATTTTGCACGTCTTTGTTGCCATTTAGTCATAATTTTCACATTTCTTGTCTACTTACTTTAGCTCTCAATCACAGTTTCCATCAAAATATAATTTTTCAAGTATTTCTGACTATATTGTATCCCAGTTTACTAATCTACCTTTGAATAAAGTAGTGGAAAGACAAGATATATCTGTACGAACATGCCCTTGCCAGCACTAACCCTGCCTGTGACCTCACATCAGTATCTTGTAGATTTTGAGTGTTTAATCCCCTCTAAGTGATAAAAAAAAAATTGTGTCCAAATCCGTATTTTTACTAGCAACCATTTGTTAGGTAATGTTTGCCTTTCTAGGAAAGCAGAGATTGTTGTTTTACACAATCTGACTCAACGACTCGACTGGTTCAACCTGCCTCAGTGAGTGTAGAGGGATTAGCTGTCCACCAGCTAACCCTGATGCTAACACGTTAGCAGTTTAATGAGGGTTAAAGCGACACAAAACACAGCTGACAGTCTGTTAGACAACGTGTATGTGGGTTAACTCCTATAGAAACAACACGTCTCCGCCTATCCCCAGCCACATTCGCTCCTAAATTAGAGTAATAATTTGTTAAAAGCCGGCTAACGTCTGACAGCTGAGTCCCCCTGTCGCCCGAATCTCCCCCGAAAACTGCCCGCTAACCTCCGCTCCGCACTAACCTGGAGAGATGCTTCAGGATCTGCTTCTTGATGAGCCCAGCCATGGCCAAGCTAATCGGATATCCGAGCTGCCGCCGCCGGGTGTGAGCTCTCTCTGGCTAGCCTGACCGCTAGCTTTTCCCCACTAGAGCTATAAACAAACAGCTCAAATTCTTAGCCCCGTGTCAGTCCTCATTGCAGCGGTGTTCCCGCTTTATTCTCAGGGAGACGAGGGAGGTGGATGACGGCATTTCAGACGTCCCGGTGACAGCCAGGCTCGGAGACAAAGCATGCCGTTTTAGGCCATCACGTCACATCAACTGATGGGGATCCAAGTCGGTGCAGATCTCCGCAATATCATTCACCGTACACCTGGACAGCGCGTCGGAGGAGCGGCGTCTGTTGTCACGGCGTATGGGCGGAGCTTGTGCTGCGTTCAGGGCTCGTAAGGAAATTTCGAACATAAATGTCTCTGCTTGTTCTCTGTAATGTGGTCATTGCATCAACATAGTCTGTTCCTTTTCATTCCGCTATATCTATATAAAGAATTTACAGTTCAGTATCTCAGAGTTAATCCTTTGATAGACCAGAGTTTACTCTGCTTATTCCCAGTGTCAGCTGGGACTCTAAGCAGGATAAAACAAGTACAAGGAATAGATGCGTTATTAAACATGTCTACCAGGGAGCCATGGAGTAAGGCACAGTTTCTGAAGGGGGTACGAGTATCCCCCTACAAGACATTCCAGGAGGAATGCAAAATTATTAACATCGATGGATGTTTTATAATTGATTTTTTAAAACAAATCCTTTAATACCCAATACCTTTATATATACAGCAATATTGTCCAGCTAAACTTTAGACAATTTCTCGTTGAATCGAATGGAAAAACATGTCCAGATTTTTGACTGCTAGTGTGTATGTTTATTTATGTCAATATACAATCAAGAAAAGCTGACCAGACAGAAAGGTGGACAAGGCAGTGGGAGGTACAGTGGCAATTTTGAGAGGAAAAACTAAGCTTAAAGACAATAAATGATTAGTTGATTTTGAAATTCGTTGACTATTTTTATAGTTGACGATTAGTTGATTAATCGACAAATCGAAGCAACCCTTTATATATATATATATATATATATATATATATATATATATATATATATAGAGAGAGAGAGAGAGAGAGAGAGAGAGAGAGTTTACTAAACCTGGCACAAATTATGAAGTGGTGTATATCTTTTAATCTATTTTTACAAGGTACCCCTTGTGAAAATGTATTTCACAAGGGGTACCTTGTTGAAAAGAGGTTGAGAACCCCTGGAGTAAGGGGTAGGGGACATCTGAGTACTCAAAACTGCAACAAGAGAAGTCTAAAAGACCCCCAAGTGACATTTATAAACAGTTTGAAAGAAACAGTCCAAAAAGTAAGAGTAAAAGTATAAAACAAAAAAATCTCTTCATAAATAATCATCGGACAGAGATAATCAAATTGCTTTTGCAATAAACCTTAAAACGCTTCTTTACTGCCATCTAGCGTTCAGACGGAGTAAAATAACTCTTCTGCAGCTGTTTCAGAAGTAAAGGAAATCTCTCTGCATGAAGGATTATGTTTCTGTCAACTGAGAGATATGAAGTAAAACCTACAAAATGTCCTCTAATACTTATTTCACACTCTGCAATAAATAAATAAATTAAGTATAATTTCAACAGCACATTTAAAAACTTCAGTTGATTAAAGGGCTGAGCAGCACACAAGTATAAAACAATCAATCATTAAATCACAAAGAGATATCAACTAAATTATCACAGCAAATATTGTGAATAAAGATTAAATAGATTAAATAAACTTTTGTCTGTATAATGAAAGCCAAGATATCTTGGAACTAAGAGCCAACAAGCAGAAATTTGTCTTTAGATGATCAAGGATGTGACCAGTTCTGTAAGTAGACTGGACCAACTAAACCAATATCCACGACCAGCTGGAATATAAAGCTAATTAAAACCAAAGTTTAAATAAAGGAAGAGATGCTTTCGCTGGTTAATGCTTTTTAAAATTGATAACTTGAAGCTTTAATCGAGCAAAATGGCTAATTTACATTGAACGCATCACTGCTCATCAGCTTGCAACCAGCATTTTGGTGCCATTAAAAAAAAAAGCGACTCGTGGGTTTGTGTCCTTTAACGTTTTTTTTTTAAATTTAGAGTCTTCATTTCTTCATCTTTGTGCGTTCATAAAAGTGCGTTATTGTATGTGTCTCTGCGTAAAGATGTGTAACTATGTGACATGTCAGCCTGCAGAGCAGAGACGAGTGCCACGTATGAAAGGAGGAGCAAGCCGGGGGAAAGAAGGAGCCCCTCCCTGAGCCGAACAGTCTGCTGCAAGTATACATCAGCACACGACATCAAGTTGAAACTTGTGTTAGAGTAATAACATCAGAGTAACAGGCGATTTTATGACAGTAACATACAGTAAAGAAGAATTTTGGCTAGATGTGCGCGTGGATCCATCTTTATTTCCCATTCTCAGAGGGGTTGAATGCTTCCGTTATTTAAAAAGTTAGGTTATTACCCTGAAAATGACCAGATTTAACAAGATTTCTAGAGGTGATCAGTGTAAATGATGATAGGATGACTGCCTCTTTACTTTTGGTGATGTGATAACATGATCAAAGCTGTGACATTATGATCCACGGATTTAAAGCAACCTAATTTTTTTTAAATCTGTAAATGCAACACAAGCCATTCATTGTTTCCTGTGGGTTATGTCATTTAACAAGACCCAAGCAGAGTCTAAATCCAACACGGGACAACCCCCATCCGCATACCTCAACGTAAAAAAGCCCCGTGGAAAGACACGACGCGCTCACTGATACGCTGCTGGTCCACTCAACTGGGCTGAACTGGAAACCCTCTCCATCCACGACTACAGAGCCAGCAGCACTCTCTCACACACACTCCACGCTCCCACTGACGATGACTGCGAAAAACCGGCAGAAGAACAGCGAGAAACCCGCTGCCGCAAGCCAAGATGATGCGTCGAAGAAAAGCCAAAAAGCAGCAGTACAAACGGAGTGAGTGGCCCCGCGCCTCAGGGGCCGCGCGCAGGCAGCTGCTCCGGGCTCCTCATCACCACCGTGTTTTATGTTGCTTTAATAGGCGCCGCAGGGTTCGCTGCTTTTCATTTACAGCAAGTCGTGGAGGAGATCCGTCAGACTAACGCAAAGCAAGAGGAGAGCGCGCGGCAGAGCGCAGAGCTGAGCGGTAAAATGGAGAGTTTGCTGCAACAGGTTGGTATAAAAACTTGTGAATCAATGGAAAAAATGGCTGAAAGGACGTATGAAAGTTTCCAAACTATTACAGAACTCTGTCATGACGTTACGAGAGTTAGTGTTCAGGTTTAGGTCCATCTGGGGGTTGGATGGATGCGTCAAGATAGAAGATAAAGGTCAGAAGAAAAATCATTTCAAGCTTTTCTCTCTCCTTTGGTTTTTCTTTGGTATGAGAACAATCCTGGCTGATTATAAGGCTGCACATAAGGATGAGTTGAAAATGTCAGTCACTTCAGCCTCAGGTAGCAAAAAGAATACACCCCCTTTTCTTTGTAATGAACATGAGATGGCACGAGAGGCTTTATGCAAGCCAGAAAAGTTGCACAAACAAAATGGAAATCAAAACCAGAATGCATTTAACAAATAATACTGTATATAATCTTAATTAAAAACACTGCAGAGACTAACAGTGGCAGCTTATTGAAAATTCATTTCAAATTTGATGCCATCAACACGTCAAACCAGTTGAGACTGTTTGCGACTGTGTTGCATCACCTCCTCTTTTATAACTGGATTGCCTTTGTGGGCTTTTTTGGCTGGATAGTAAAGGTTTAAGTTGCATTTATGGACACAGTAACAACGATGGAAATTCCTGTTCCTGCAGGGATTCCTGTAGTTTTTCCACAAAAGAAGTAAACTCCACTGAAGATGCACTTGACCTTTCACTGTTCAAAGAAAAGTCAGATTTTTACACTTTTGCAGTGGTGACGTTGGAAATTTTAAGTTATTTTTAAGTCCTTGTGAAATATTATGCAAGATATACTCTCATATTGTTGGTGCTCTCTGATTCCATTCATCATTTCCTCATGCTTGTGACGATGTTCCTGCATGTGCAGTTTGTTGTGCATTTGCATTCTTAAGACTTCTTGAGAATTAACTTTTAATGTCCAACAAGTTTCTTAAATTCTTCCTGATAGTCCAGTTTTAGCTCAAGTTGACACAGGATGCAGAAGAGTTCAGCATGTAAACAGAATGTTTTAATCCTGAAAGTTTGAGTTTGACTCAACACTTTCTGCTGTTATGGGTTAGCTATTGTGTGCAAACTGGGATAAAATAAATAAATAAATAAATTGAAGGGTACTGTATCAGTACTGTAAGCCTAAACTGATGCAGGATCAGCTCAGTTCACTGATAAAGATCATGAAATGGTATTTGCCTGTGATAGACCGATACATCAACTGGTATTTTAGGCTGATATTTGAATTTTTGCTGGTATTGACATCAGCTGATATATTGGGTGCGTTGGCCGATACCCAAACTCAGCATAATTTACAGACTTATATGTATATATATATATATATATATATATATATATAGATAGATAGCTATAGATAGATTTAACTAATAATAAATAAAAATTCACAAAATCATAATTTAGGAAATAAAAATAGCTTTTGAATTCGGACTGAAAATGATAATTTTAAAAAAGCCAAACAAACAAAACTGTCTCAGACACATTAGAGCACCTTTGCAATGAACAGTGGACCAAAATACCTGTCAACAGGTGCAGATGTCTTTTTGAACATTAGAGAAAACACTTGATTGTATATATATATATATATATATATATATATATATATATACACACACACATATACATATCTATAGATGTATATATATACAGCTGTGTGAAAGTTTTGCCCCCTTTCTTATTTCTTACTTTTTTGCATGTTAGTCACACTTAAATGTTTCAGATCATCAAACAAATTTAAATATTAGACAAGTAAACACAAAATGCAGTTTCTTAAGTGAAGATTTTTATATTTAAAGGGGGAAAAAAATCCAAACCCACACGGCCCTGTGTGAAAAAGTGATTTCCCCTAAACCTAACAACTGGTTGGGCCACCCTTAGCAGCAAAAACTGCAATCAAGTGTTTGTGATAACTGGCAGTGAGTCTTCTACAGCGCTGTGGAGGAATTTTGTTCCACTCATCTTTGCAGAATTGTTGTAATTCAGCCACATTGGAGGCTTTTCCAGCTTGAACCACCTTTTTAAGGTCATGCAACAGCATCTCAATGGGATTCAGGTGGGGACTTTGACTAGGCCACTCCAAAGTCTTCATGTTGTTGTTCTTAAGCCATTCAGAGGTGGACTTGCTGGTGTGTTCTGGATCATTGTTCTGCTGCAGAACCCAAGTGCGCTTCAGCTTGAGGTCACCAACAGATGGCCGGACGTTCTCCTTCAGGATTTTTTGGTAGACAGCAGAATTCATGGTTCCATTTACCACAGCAAGTCTTCCAGGTCCTGAAGCAGCAAAACAGCCCCAGACCATCACACTACCACCACCATATTTTACTGTTGGTGTGATGTTCCTTTTCTGAAATGCCGTGTTACTTTTACGCCAGATGTAATGGGACATACACCTTCCAAAAAGTTCAACGTTTGTCTCGTTAGTCCACAGAGTATTTTTCCAAAAGTCTTGGGGATCATCAAGATGCTTTCTGGCTAAACTGAGACGAGCCTTTATGTTCTTTTTGCTCAGCAGTGGTTTTGGTCTTGGAACTCTGCCATGCAGGCCATTTTTGCCCCCCAGTCTCTTTCTTATGGTGGAGTCATGAACACTGACCTTAATTGAGGCAAGTGAGGCCTGCAGTTCTTTGGATGTTGTTCTGGGGTCTTTTGTGACCTCTTGGATGAGTCGTTGCTGTGCTCTTGGGGTAATTTTGGTCGGCCGGCCACTCCTGGGAAGGTTCGCCACTGTTCCATGTTTTCACCATTTGTGGATAATGGTTCTCACTGTGGTTCTACGGAGTCCCAAAGCTTTAGAAATGGCTTTGGAATGTTTTCCAGACTGATAGATCTCAATTACTTTGTTTCTCATTTTTTACTGAATTTTTTTGGGATCACAGCATGATGTCTAATTTTGAGGATCTTTTGGTCTACTTCACTTCATCAGGCAGGTCCTATTTAAGTGATTTCTTGATTGAGAACAGGTGTGGCTAGAGAAATTGAACTCAGCTTTCCAAAGATGTGATAAAACACAGTTAATTTATGTTTTAAGAGGGGGCAGTCACTTTTTCACACAGGGCCATGGAGGTTTGGAAAGTGTCGGAAATGGATAACAAAACTGCTATTTGCAATGACTGCTTATTTTTCAGCTGTAATATCGGTATTGATATCGGTTATCGGCCACATGAGTTTTAACATGTATATCGGATAATAGCCAAATTCCAACATCTGTGTGTATATAGTTACAATATATATAATATATATATTATATATATATATATATATACATAATCTGTATCAGTCGATCCCTAGTATTTACTGCAGTTTGTTTCCATGTGTCGTGCAGGTGGAGTCTCTGAGGAGCAATGTGGACGGTCTGGAGTCATCACTGAGCATTACACGGGTGGAGCTGGAGGCGGCTGTCAGCAGGGTAAAGAGGGGTGAGGTGGAGACCAGGAGAGTGGAGGAGACTCTCCAGAAGCTCCAGAACGATCTACTCAGGGACCTCTCAGAGGGCATCAAGGAGGTGAAGGAGGCTCGAGAGAAGGATTTCTCCTCTCTGGAGAAAACTGTGGAGGAGCGCTTGGCTGAGGTGAGCCAGTCCATCGCAGCCAGCGTGGCAGAGTTCACCGAAGCTC
Organism: Atherinomorus stipes; assembly: GCA_023101725.1. Taxonomy (NCBI): domain Eukaryota; kingdom Metazoa; phylum Chordata; class Actinopteri; order Atheriniformes; family Atherinidae; genus Atherinomorus; species Atherinomorus stipes. The sequence goes on from JALJCO010000089.1 coordinate 97,967, forward strand.
AGGGCGAAGCGCAGAGCCAGCTGGCCGATCTCAAAGCCCGTCTGGGCGACGCTGAAGACCCTGCGCTCATCAAACAGGAACTGTCCGCCATTGTTGATGTCGTAGCTGAGATCAAAACAGCCAAGCAGGCAGCTGACGTGACAGCTGATTCCCTCAGAGAGCAGATCAGCACTGTGAGGGAGGAGCTGCAAACCCGCAACCAAGAAGTAGCCTCTCTGTCTCTGGAAGTCGACACGGTCAGGTCAGTGGTGCAGGAGACCACTGGGAGTCTGAGGCAGACGGTGTCTGCAGCAGAGGCTGGAGTCCAGGCTCTGAAGGACCAAGCTGCGACGCTGCAGAGCAGCGTGGAGCAGGCGACTCAGGCTGTTCATAGCGTGGAGGAGAAGGTGGATGCTGCAGCTGCTGAGGCCCAGAGGAAATCAGAGGAGCTTGAATCCCGAGTGAAGTCCTCAGAGGAGAACGGAGTCTCACTGTCTGCATCACTGTCAGACATCACCACCAAAGTTGAAACCTTGTTTGCCAAATATGACGCACACGAGAGCAGTCTGGCTGCGCAGGGAGATGCAGTGGAGAGAGCCAGAACTGACCTGAAGCAGGAGCTGGAGGCGGTAAAAAGCAGCGTGGAGGAGCAGAGAGGAGAAGGTTCAAAGGGCTCCAGCCCTCAGCTGACGGAGGACTTGGAGAAGAGGCTCGCTGCTTTGGAGGATGGCAGCAGAATTAAGCCCGAGCAGCTGGAAGCTCTAACAACATCAGCGGAGGAACTGAAGAGCAGAGCGGCTCAGTTAGACGGCCACGATCAGGCCATCTCAACCCTACAGGAGGCTCTGCAGGAGGTGACGCAGACGGTCGCTGCTTTGTCTGAAGGTGAAGCTGGGAGAGGCGGTGAGGAGGGGGCCAGCTTGAAGCAGCAGGTGGAGGACTTGGAGAAGAGGCTCGCCGCTCTGGAGGACAGCAGCAGAACGAAGCCGGAGCAGCTGGAGGGCCTGAAAAGCATGGTAGATGGACTGGAGAGGAAAGCAGCCAAGCTTGAAGGCCACGATCAGGCCATTTCTGCCCTGCAGGAAGCACTGCAGAAGACCACGCAGAGACTTTCCGTCTTATCCGAAAACAAGAAGGAAGACGGGGGTCCTTAGCTACACATTCACCTCAGGATACCAAATGTTAAGCAACAGGGACATTAATGAATCAAAGCGGGTGATAACAGCCCAGTTTTCTATTTTATTTTCATGAAGAATTTCTCAAACTTGATAGCTGATGTCATGATGTTGCACACTTTGGTAGAAAAAGGGAACAGGAGGAGGAAGAGGGACAAAGCTGAACTGCTGATCTGTGAATTCAAATCCACACTCATTCTGCACTGTAGTTTCATTTTCTGATGTTTTTTTTTCTGTTTTTAGACTTAAAAAGTGTTTGTGCCAAGGCTGTTTTTCTTTTTTTGATATCTTCACATGAAATAAATAAGCTCCTTTTGAGCTCTCCATTGTTTACTCACTACATGACGTTGCTTTCTTTTCTTTCTTTTTTAGAAGAATAAAACATTCTTGTTGACTTGAAGCTGTGAAGAATTATTTTGGGTGGGAACCAGATCAAGTTATTTCGTTTTGTGGTTCAGCTGCCTTTGCTGTTACATCATGAGTGGTGGCTTGATAGTACGGGTGGAGATATGTGTGGATTTACTGAGCAGGACTGAAATTATTAAGCAGAAACAATGTTCATCATTATTGTGCATGTAGGATTTTAGTTAATGAAACCGGTTTTCTGTGTTAGAATTATCTTGTTTTGTGTCACTGATAATGATCTAAGGCAGGTTTGATCTTTAGTTTCGAGGTGAGGCTCATTAAAAAATAGGGGATACACGATATAATCGGCCCCCTATAAAACTGAGTATCGGACATCGGCCACCCCACTGATATTTAACCGATCAGCCCGCTATTTCTAAAGTCTAAAAAAAATACAGACTTTAAACTTCTAAAAACTATGGGTGAGAAAAAATGCAGATACATTAAAATATCGCAATATTTTCATATGCTAATATATTGACATTCAAAAAAGACGGTATCAATCTATTTTGCGATACAAAATCTTGCGATATTTCATCGTTCTGTTATGAAATCTCGCAAGAATTCACAAAAATTTTGCAATATTTTCATATGCTGATATCATATTGACATTTAAAAATGCGGTATTGATCTATTTAACAAATGAAATCTCATGATATCGATATTTTGTCCCACCCCTATTTTTCAAAGTGTCGGAAATTAATAATAAAACTGCTATTTGCAATGACTGCTTATGTTTTTCAGCTTTAATATCGGCATTGATATCAGTTATCGGCCACATGAGTTTTAAAATATCAACATATCGGATATCCGGCAAAATTCCAATTTTGCGCGTCCCTAAAAAAAAAAAAAAGAGAAATAAGTACTAAAGGAGGTTGTTCCACATTATTAACAGTCCCAGTTTCCATCCATTCTGGAAATAAGAATATTTCTGTAAATAAGAAGGCTGAAGTAGTGCAATACCTTTGCAAATAATTAAAACATTGGACATTTCATGAAAACTCATCAGGCTTCATCAGGCAAATGCATCAAATTCAGAGATCAGCCGGTAAAAAGTCACTGATGAACAGCAGCAGGTATCTGAAGCTGCTGCTGGATTTCTCTATGCAGGAAACTCCAGAGGCTGCAGCGGTGCATAAAACTGAAATCCGTAACTGGCTGCCCACTGAGATGGGTTAAATGCAGAGGACAGAGTTCCTAATTGAGATTCATAAAGTATAAGTTATTATTACTTATATTAATACCATTATTAAAACTGTGTTTCAGCCCTACAGAGAGAAATGTTTGCTGTGGGTTCAGAATAGAGATGGACGATACCAAAATATTCCTGTTGATACAAGTAGTTTATCATGTACTTTTTCAATCACATGGTCATACAATTGGCATTAATATCTTGAATGCAAGGGGAATATTAGATATAAGCTAAACTTGAGAACAGAATTACTGAACAGAAATGCTTTTAAAACAAGAATAAATAGCATTCAAATTAGGGATGCACGATATTGGAATTTTGGCCGACAACCGATATTTTAAAACTTGTGGCGGATAACCGATATCGATACCGATATTAAAGCTGGAAGAAATAAGCAGTCATTGCAAATAGCAGTTTTGTTATCCGTTTCCAACACTTTGAAAAATAGGGGTAATATCGATTGAAATATCGCAATATTTTCAAATGCAGATATATAATCGATATTTTAAGATGCAGTATTGATCTATTTTACTTACAAAATCTTGCAAGATTTCATAGTTCTGTTACAAACTCTCACAATATTTCATGAATTCTCGCGCGATTCCGTGGCTAAAATAGATTGATACTGTGTTTTTAAATGTCAATATGATATCAGCATATGAAAATATTGCGAAATTTTCGTGAATACTAACGAGATCTCGTGATATTTCATCGTTGTGTTATAAAATCTTGCGAGATTTTGTTAGTAAAATAGATCGATACTGCATTTTTAACTGTCAGTCTGATATCAGCATATGAAAATATCGCTTTTGATATTTCAGTGTATTGATATTTTTTCCCACGCCTAGTCTTTAGAAGTTTTAAAGACTGTAAAAAAGAAGTTTTTGAAGAAGAAGAAGTTTTTATTTTTTGTTTTTTTTTACTTTAGGAACAGCGAGCTGATCGTTTTAATATCGGTGGGGTGGCCAATGTCCGATATTCAGTTCGGGGCAGATTATATCGTGCATCCCTAATTTAAATATCAAAGTTCTTTCATGAAAAGAGATACTGGCTCTCTTTTATCAAATGCGCATAGAAATGATCACACATCTGATCGTGAATAGGATCGTAGATTGGATCCACGTGTGATTTATTAAAACGCACGTATTGGACCAATCTCGTAGTACGAACAAAAGAGTGTTGATAAATACCATGGCTGAAATCCATCGTCATTTAAATGTCACGCCCACGGTTACGCCCTTAAACATGCATGTTTATGAGGCTTCGCCCAGCGAGGTTGAACCATGAAGAGGAGAGATTCTGCCAAAAAAAGAAACTTTTGGGGGGGATCAAGACAGAATTCCTCATTTGTGAGGTGGGAAAGATTTAAGAGGTGCTGTTTGGCAGCTTAAAAACCGAAGTCAGAGACGTGCACAAAAACGCTGCACGGAAGAGGATCAGTCAGCCTCACTGGTGTGAACGACCAGCTGAGATATTAATAAAAGTCTCAATCTAGGCCTGGCTTATATATGGTTTATTCGTTTTACTAGTTATAAAATTTAATAATAGCCCACATCCGATAGCAACGTCACAATTCTTTAGCCAATGGGTCAAGAAAAAGTGGTCCAATATGAAACTCGCCACCAAAAGATGTTTCACCGGCCCCCACCTGTTATGAGTCCAACCCCTGCACCAACAGGTGGGTGTCAGTCAGATCTGAGCCTGACCCAGACAGGGACAGAAGAAAAGATAACTTGCATTAGCAAAGCTAAGGGACAGTCTACTGAGCACTTATACAACTTTAAGGTATATATTACTCATCAATTACTTACTTATTAATTTTAATTACACGTCCTGAACATTGTGTTGGGATACAAGGTATTGCCCTGGACTAGTTCAAGTCCCATTTATCTGAGAGGACATTCTCTGTCAAGCTTGAACATTTTCAGTCTTCCTCGGCTCCTCTGTCATGTGGGGTCCCCCAGGGGTCTATTCTTGGGCCACTGCTCTTTACCCTGTACCTTCTTCCTCTGGGGTCTGTATTTAGGAAGCACAAGTGTGGTTTCCATATGTATGCTGATGACACCCAGGTCTATGTACCATTAAAACAAAAGTACTCTGACTCTTTTAAAGAACTTTAAATGTGTCTTGAAGAAGTTCAAGGCCTGGATGGCCTTGAACTTTCTTCATTTCAATGAAAAAAGACAGCGGTTTTGGATTTTAGTCCTGGTGCAAGGGGTCCCCTCCTGTTGACTTGGGCCCTCTGGTGCAGTCCTCTAAGCCTGCTGTCACCAATCTGGGTTTTAATATGGACAGTGATTTTAATCTGGACAGGCAGATCAGTGCAGTGGTCAAAGCCAGCTTCTTCCAGCTGAGGCAGCTGGCCAAAACTAAGCATTTTCTTTTTTAAAAAAAGGGCTTTGAGACATTGATTCATGCTTTCATTACAACACGGCTGGATAATTGTAATTCTTTGTATTTTGGGCTCTCTCAGAAGTCGATGTCCCGTCTGCAGCTGGTGCAGAGTGCACGGAAGAGAGAGCACATTTCTCCTGTTTTAGCCTCCCTGCACTGGCTACCTGTTGCTTTTAGGGTTCATTTAAAAATCCTTTTATTTGTTTTTAAGGCTTTAAATTACCTTGCTCCCCCTTACCTCTCTGAGCTCTTACAAATACACACCCCCTCCCGGTCCCTCAGGTCAGCTGACCAGCTGCTGCTGGAGGTGCCGAGGACCCAGCGGAAGCTCAGAGGGGACAGGGTTTTTTCTGTGGTCCCTGCAGGTCAGACAGGCCTCCTCACTGTCCAGTTTTAAAACCCTTCTGAAAACCCACCTTTTTTCTTTGGCGTTTTACCCAGTATAAGTTGTTATTTATAAATTCTATGAATTGCTCATTTGTTGTGCTTTTTTTTTTTTAATGTTACACTCTCTTATCTTTTTTATCTGATTTTATGTCTGTTACACTGTTACTGTTTTTTTTTTTTTTTCTTTGTTGGAGGCTGTTGTAAAGGTATAGAAATAAAGTTGGCTTGAATTTTAAAAAAAACTTTTTTTTCTTTATTGAAAATTTTTCTAAATTTTTTTTTTGTTATTTTTTTTGTTTTTAATTTCCTTTTTTTTTTTTTTTTTTTCATGTTCTGCTGTGCTGCGATACAAACCCTCACTGACTCAAACTTGCGCACACAAACTTAGAGCTGTTGTGAGATTTGATCGTATCCTACGCTCGAGTCTTGCATGGAAATGGTCGCACAGATTTTCGTCGTACGATTGTTTGATAAATGGGGGTCACTGTATTTTAAAAGAAGTTGACATGTTTCAACTGTCATTTCAGTCTTCAGAAACGTCATTTGAAATTTATTTAAAATGGTCCTTATCAGCTGAGGAATCCCGGAGGAGTCCCGGGGGGTGGGCCACCAGGCGGGAGAGACAGACCCGACGGCCACGGCCCCCCCTGCCGGCGGGGTGGTGTGAGAGTTCTTCTCTATCTTAAAAAAATTAGAAAAAAAAAAATTAAATAAATAAATAATATAGAGAAGAACCCAAAATAATAAAATAATATATAATTAAGAAAAAATAAAAAAAAAATATATATATATTTTTTAATATATATAATATAGGATTATTTTAATTAAATATATTAAAAAAAAAAAAATAAAAAAAAAAATTAAAAATTATAAAAAAAAAGAGAATAAATAAAATAAGAAAAAAAAAAAAAAAAAATAATATATGAACAAGAAGGCATCATAACACATATAAGACTACAATACACAAAATATTTTATTAAAAACTCTTAAAAGGGGGATTTTTATATGTATCCTCTCCAACGGGAACTCCCTAAAAAAAAACAATTTTATAGTTTGTGGATGAAGTATAGATTCACTCATGCACACCACCCCTCCTGTAGTTATGAGAGGAGAGATGGTGAGGGGGGTTAGGGGAAGTGGAATGACATAACTTTCAAATAATAAAAAAAAAAAAAAAAAAAAACAAAAAAACAGAAGAAAAAATAGAAAGAGGAAAAGAATTCTCCAAACTATCCAACAATCGGAACAATGGGGTTAATCTCGCAGGTACCTGAGAAATAAAACTCCTGAAGGAAAAATAAGGGAATGAAAAATAGGGAGTTATTACAAATACTCTGCTCTTCTCCTCCTATGAAGTAAATTGAAAGGGAAATTTCATCGAATAACCAAATATTAAAAAAATTAAAAAAATTACTGAACAAAACAATCTAAACATAAAATAACTCATAAATCCAAAAAAAATTTTTAAGAAGGAAAAAAAGAGGGTGGGAAAATAATGAAAATAAAATAAAAAATATTTTAATGAAATTAATAAAATTTAAAAAACCAGAAATACATCTAAAAAAAATCAATAAAAAAAAATAAAAAAGAAAAAGATGAAGAATGAAGAAAAATATTATAGTTTAAATGAAATGAAAATTATAGTTTAAATTTTTCCGAATAGAGAAGCAAACAAACTATTTTTCTTACTAAGACGAGGTATGGATGAATGAAACGGATGATAACCCGAATCCCAACCCGACCCGGGACATTCGCAGAAACCAAGCTAAAGAGGCTTTTCCCTCTGGCCGGGCCACAACCATCCCAAGAGTGGGATAATCAGCTACTCCTTATGCGGGGGGGGGGGGGGGGGGGAGGAGGGGAGGGCCTTCCCCTCCCCCTGTACAAATGATGCATTCTGGCGGATTCCTTTCCTGTCCTTTGATAAAATCATGATGTAATCAAACCAAAATGATAAAAAAAAAAAAAAAAAAACTCACGCTGATTCACCTAACTCATCTCAGTGTGGACATGACCTTTATTTTAATCACACTGGTTCTAAACCAAAAACCAGGTTGGGGTCCCCAAAGCTTATGTGTTCTCTGCTAAATCTGTCCAGTTTTTGAGGTTTTTCTGCTGTGGAATAAAAGTAAGACGTGTTTTCTGACTGCAGTAAAGACAACGCTTCATCCCATGATTCAGAAACACCAGCAGAATCTTTGGCTGCTATGAGTATTAAGAGAGAAAAACTCATGGTGGGGTCATCATCATCCCCTGACCCCAACCCTACTGAGAACCTGGGGAGGAATCTTTAACAGGAAGATCCAAACAGCAACTTTAGGAGGAAATTCTGACCTGAATGAAATCCAGACACAAACTATTCATGGATTTCCAGGTTAAATAGAAAAGAGAGTTGATATATCACGGAAAGGCTCTGTGATATCGTACCAACTCTCTTATCCATGTTAACACAACACTAGAAAAAATGCTTTTTGGTTTGTTTTTAGAAAAATGATCCACAAAACACATTAAATTGACAAAAGTAATAAGTAAAAATTCTGAAATTCTGAAAACTATGACATTGACTCTGAATTGCGGTTGAAATATCAAAAACAAACACAAAAAATTAACATAAGTAAACAAGCATGATGGGGCTCCACAGCTAAACATTTTGTTGAGCAACACACTGAGACAATCACTGCAATCAGGTGTTTTCTGTAACGTCCAATCAGATGTCTGCGCCTGTTGACAGGTGTTTTGGCCCACTGTTCATGAGCTAGGTGCTATAGTTGGTCTGGGACAGTTTTAAAATTTTATTTTTTTAAATTATTATTTTCAGACAAAATTCAAAAGCAATAAACTATTTCACTGAATTATATTTTTGTGAATTTTTATTTATTAGTAAAATGAAATGAAATGAAAATGAAATGAAAAATACTTTATTCATCCCGGAGGGGAAAATTAATATTGAAAAAATCAATTTTTTATTTTTTTTTTTTTTAAAAAAAAAAAAAAAAATAAATATTGTTCTTTTTTAGGGGGGGGGGTGGTGGGGGGAAAGAAATTCTGTATCTCTCCGCCCTACAGCAGAGAACATGAAGCCGCCCACAAACAAAATATATAGATTCTTCACTGTGGTGTGGGGGGGGGGGGGGGAGGGTCCTTCAATATATTAAATAGGTTGGGGAGCATTTTGAAGAACCATCATCCCAGCGGCTCAAGGGTCCCAGAACAAAAAAACAACTTTTTAGATGATTTTATAGGGTCTTCAAGTCTCTGATTATGATGCAGCTTCCCCAGCAGATGCTGCAAAGCTAATTGCAATTTCCACAACAGACTTGTAGAAGATCTGCAACATCTTGGTGCAGACGCAGAATGATCTCGGGTTCCTTAAGAAGAAGAGTCTGCGTTGACCTTTCTGTTGAAGTAGGCGGAGAGTGAGTTCCAGTTGAGTCTGTTGTCGGGCTGGACTCCAAGGTAATGGTACTTCCCCCCCCCCTCCCCCCAACCTCCTCTTCCAGGAGGGGGAGAGGGGAATATTCCTTATTCTTCTCCTCCTGAAGTCAAAAAACATTTCTTAATTTTGGCGGGAATTTAGAAGAGGTGAATTGTAATTCACCAATTCAAAAAATAATGAAAATTCCCCTGCACCCATTTTCCTTCTCATCATCACAGAACCAAAAAATAACAGAGTCATAAGAATATTTCTAATTCAAATAAAAATAAATTTAATAAATTAAAAAATAATAATAATTTAATAAATAAATAGTAATTCAAATAAACTATTTTCTTTGATTTTGAAGACGATTGTATGTAATGCAAAAAAGAATACACCAAATGTATATTTTCAATCTATTTAATGATTTAAAAATGTTACGCAGAATATAGTAAACTAGATTTTGAGTGATTGGAGTTTTGTGCAATTAAAATCCAGATTATTACATTACCTGGTATCGTTCTTGACAGTGTAACTCACACAATGTGCTGAACTTGTCAAACTGCTGCAGAGAGAAACTGTCAATCATCTGCTTTGCAACAGTGCTGAACTCTTTCATTTTCAGATCACAAACATGACATGAAGTTTTTCCAGGTGTTCTGCGGAACTGTGCTTCTCTATGCAACACCTGCTTGAGCACTTCACCAGAAAAGGTCTGTCTTCTGTGCAGCCGGAAGGCATTTGGACACACGAGCTGTTTAAGTGATGTAAAAGAGACCTTCAGAGTCAAGAAACTGGAATTTCAGGTTTTTTAATACACTCATGACAGACACGAGGAGCTTGACATGCAATGTTTGCATCAATCAGAGGCAGAAACTTGTGTTTAATTAGTAACAAAAAACGGTTTATTTCAGTAAAGAAACAGCAGTACAGCAGGTGTTCAGACCCAAAAAGGCAAAAAACTCAATGTTCATGTTGGTTTTTGCATCTCTCCGATATCGGATATATCGGCTATTTCACTAACCTGTTTAGATGTAACACTTAAATCTCCCTCAACTGCAGTCAGGTTTGATAAAGTCTGTCGGAGCTCAGCGATCTCCTGCTCCCTTTTGGCGAGATCTTCCGCTAATCGCCCGATCCTAAGAGTCAGATCCGACACCTGAGGCTCAAACGCCCCAAAGTCTCTTTTAATAGCAGCCACCTTTGGTTTGAGGTCACTGGCAAAGGTCACTGTTCTTATGAGGCGAGCCCGGCCGCTCTCCAGCTCCCTCAACTGCTCTGAGATCTGCACGTCGGCTTTGTTGAGCTCAGGGATGCGTCTGCCGAGCCGCTCTATGGCCTGAGCGTTGCGTTCGGATGCAGATCGGAGATTGGAGACGCGGTCGATGCTGCCGGCCAGCACGTCTCCGATGCGTTTGACCATGTTACGCTCCACCTGACTGGTCTTGTCCTCCAGCTCTCCCACCTGCGCCAGCAGAGACTCCAACTCAGAATGCAGGCCGTCCATCCGCCGCACATCTGTCCTCACGGCCGACACCTGCAGGGCCAACACAGGGGGACAGTTTCCTGCAATCAGGCTGCGTATCTGTTTTTTTAGTCCTTTTAATCTATTAAAAAAGAGATTGATTGACTATATGAGTATTCAGGTCTTTTGCCATAACATGTACAATTAAGCTGTGATCCACTTTGGTGACTTCATTAAAACTGTAGCCAAACGCAGTGACGGCAGCATCAGTCCTCTCACCATGTGAAAAGGAGCTGAAACAGGAGGCTCATGCAGACATATTGAGCTGTCCGGACCAAAAATGTTTTCCAAACTGCTCCCGGTCTCGTGTTTACACATGATCGTACATTTCTAAACAACAACAAAAGTAGAGAGCTAAAAAAAAATACAGTCAAGTATGATGACGGCATGGTTGCAATGAAGGATGCTCGGAAAAAGATGCTAGAAAAAATCCCAAACTTCATCTTTTAGACTTTAAAACTTCTAAAGACTAGGGGTGGGAAAAAATATCGATACACTGACATTTTCATATGCTGATATCATATTGACATTAAAAAATGCAGAATCGGTTTATTTTACTAAGGAAATCTTGCGATTTTTCATCGTTCTGTTACAAAATCTAACAAGAATTCATTAAATTTCATGATATTTTCATATGCTGGAATATTGACATTTAAAAATGTGGTAACGATCTATGTTGCTAACTAAATCTTGCGATATTTTATTGCTCTGTTACGAAATCTTGCGAGAATGCATGAAATATCGTGAGATTTTGCAACAGAACAATGAAATCTCGCAAGATTTTTGTAAGTAAAATAGATCGATACCCCGTTTTTAAATATAGATTTGATATTGGCATATGAAAATATCGCAATATTTCAGTCTATCGATATTTTTTCCCACTCCTATTTTTAAATAGTTGGAAACGGATAACAAAACTGTTATTTGCAATGACTTCTTGTTATTTTTCAGCTTTAATATCGGTATCGATATCGGCTATCAGCCACATGAGTTTTAAAATATCGGCATATCAGATACAGTACCGGCCAAAATTCCAATATTTTGCATCCCTAGTTAGAAGAAAAAGGTCTGAATACTCATGTGATTGAAAAAGATCTGATTTATAACAGATTAAGAAAAGTATCAAAAAGCAATCTTTGCTTGCAGAGAGTAAAAAGCCTGAAACATGAAATGTGGAGAATTTCTTATGGTCTGGAAACTTTGCCGTTGGCTCAACAAAGGAGTTGCTGCTTGAGTTTGACTTTAAAGGGACAGTGCATATACATAAAATGTAAATATGCAGGAATAGCAAAGCTAATTTCCATCCTTAGTCCCTTGACAAATAACTAATTTTAAAGTTTAAAACAACGGAAGGAGATCAAATGGAAATAACACCTGAATACTGATGTATTGCACATTTCCACATTTTCTGACTCTTTCTGGACAATCAGAATTTTTTTTTCCCCTTCAGTGGCCCTAATACTTTTCATTAAGTAAAGTACATGAACTTAAAGTATAACTTGATTTTTTTTCAACCTGGACCTTATTTCTAGGAGTTTATATGTGCATTTACTCACCGGTAAAATTTCTGTATCACTTTGACTCCTTCGGGCAATATTTAGGTGTCACCCTCCGACGTGCATCCATATAATGGCAGAGATGGGGCAGCTTCTATAAAAGGCATTATCTGCTGAAAAACTCCTTGATTTTCGCCAATACTTTTAGTAGAATGAACAAACAAACGCATACTATTGTCCCGTGAGTCCAGATTTAACTTTTCGTTCATTATAAGGTGTTCTACACACTGTTTTCGGGGCAGTGCGTTCCTGATGCGCGCTTCCGAGTACAGCTGAGAAGAGCAGCTCGCAACCCAGATAACAAAAAAAAAAAAAATGGTGTGAAACTCTGAACTCACAGGACAAGAATACTTGTTCTTAAAGCATTGATGAAATGAAGATAATGCCTTATAAAGAGGCTGCCCCATCTCTCCCACTATATGGATGTACACCGAAGGGTGACTCGATGTAATATCTTCTAAGGGAGTCAAAATGATGCAGAAATTTTACTGGTGTGTAAATGAACGTATAAACTCCTTGAAATAAGGTCCAGGTTGAAAAAAAGGAAAAGTGCTTGGTGAACTTCAAGCTAAGAAGCCAATCTTTTCCTCTCTTTTCATTACTCCAGGGAGGAACCATGACTCCTGAAGGGACGCATTGCTACCATATTTTGGTAAAATGATGGCCTTTCATCAGTGTGAATGAGCATGAATAGAGATGGTGGGATTTATCAGCATCTTATTTTTATGTGCAAGTCTCCATTTCAGCGAGCCAGGAAAGTTATTGCCAAGTAAATTCATAAATGACTGCTTCCATCTTGTCACATCTTCAAGACAATCAAACAAACCTTGTTGACGAAGTCCTTTGTGATAGCTGATGTACGTTCTTCAATTTGCCCAACGGCGTCCCTCAGAGAGGTCAGGCTGCCCTGAAGCTGCTCTCGTTTCTCAGTCAGACCAGAGGCCCATTCCTTCAGCCGGCCGACATCCTGCTCCAAACCCTCCAGCTGCGGCTGCAGAGCCCCCCGCTGGCCCCCGAGGCCCTCCAGCATCAACCGGACGCTCTCACACTACAGCAGGACAAACAGTGCACGGAGTGACAACGTTTGTGCAGAAGATGGAGGATACATGAAGCAATTATTCAGTGACAAACAGAAAACAAAACATTGGAAACATTTTCTAAGAGAGGATTTTATTATCCAAGCTCAGTGATGAACGCTTCATATAGTTTCAACCAATATTAGACAAATAGGTGAGATTTATCAAAAATATGCATTTTATTTAGATACATTTGCAGGAGTTGTTGGTGTTTTTTACATTCTGCAGGAACAAACACACTTTCTTTTCCTGAAATAACACTAAAAACTAGGGATGCACAATACAATCGGCCCCCCATCGGTATCGGCCCATATCAGCCTTAAAACGGAGTATCGGACATCGGCCACCGCACCGATATTTAACCGATATTTAACCAATATTTAACCGATCAGCCCACTGTTTCTAAAGTAAAAAAAAACAACAAACTTCTTCCTCCTCAACAACTTCTTTTTTACAGACTTTAAAACTTCTAAAGACCAGGGGTGGGAAAAAATATCGATACACTAAAATATCGCATTATTTTCATATGCTGATATCATATTTACATTTAAAAACATGGTATCGATCCATTTCACTAATGAAATCTCACGATATTTCATCGTTCGTTATGAAATTTTGTGATAATTTGCAAAATATCGTTAGATTTTGTAACAGAACGATGAAATCTCGCGAGATTTTGTAAGTAAAATAGATTGATACCGCATTTTTAAATATCGATTTAATATTGGCATATGAAAATATTGCGACATTCCAGTGTATCAATATTTTTTCCCACCCTATTTTTCAAAGTGTTGGAAACGAATAACAAAACTATTTGCAATGACTGCTTTTTTTTTTGCAACTTTAATATCAGTATTGATATCGGTTATCGGCCACATGAGTTTTAAAATATCGGCATATCGGATATTGGCCAAAATTCCAGTATTGTGCATCCCTCTAAAAACTAAAAACAGCTATTTTATTCATGAATAAGAAGAGAAAACATAATAAATCAGATAATCTGGAGCACAGTTGACGTCAGGCTCCTTCTTTGTACGGATGATAATGTTTTTCTGAGGTACAGTTAAACTCCTGCCACTCCTTTTCCCTGGTCCATTTAAAGCAGTGACATCATTCAGTGAGGTCATCATGAGGAGGTTCAGTTGGTTCGCTCTGGTCATCTTCCTGCCACTCCTCCTCCTCCTCATCCTTCCATTCTTCCTCCTCCAGAGTGTCTGAGTCCATTTGGATATCATCCCTGCTTCCCCTCAACACCATGGTGAGTTCATGGACCGCCTCTTTGACCACGGACAGCTCATTCTTCATCCTCAGGATGCTGTTTTGAGCCTGCAGAGTGTCCAGCTCCTGCCGGATCTCCAGGATTTCATTCACAGCTTTCAGCATGCTGTCCTCCGTCCCGAACACCTGCAGCGTCACCTCCTCCAGCCTCCTCTCCGCCCCGCTGAGGTCGCCACCCAGCTTCAGGATGGAGCGCACCGCCTCCTCCACCTGCGGCAGGTGCTCCTCGCACGCCTGCGCTCTGGGAATGTGCTCCTGGAGCTGGGAGCTCAGCTCGGCCTCGCTCTTGGTCAGGCTGCTGATCTGCTGCTCCAGCTTGTGGATCTGCTTGGTGTTCCAGTCCAGCTGGTCCTGCGCTCGCTTGGCGTCGTCCTCCTCCGCGCGCTCCATAGCTCGGGTGTTCCTCTTTGTGCTGTCTTCCAGCTCCTCCAGCCTCTTCTCCAGAGTCCGGGTCCTCCGCTCGGCCTCGTTCACCTGCTCGGTGGCTCCGGCGTGGGCCTCCCGAGACTCGGCCTTGAGGGCTGCCAGGTCGGAGGTGATGGCAGCCAGCCGCTCCTGCCACGTCTCCGTCACGTTGAGGAAGTGGGCGTTGACCGTCTGGAGGTCACGGGAGGCGGCGGTCTCCTCAGCCTGCATCACCATCACTGCTGCGTGGAGGGTGGAGATGTCCTGCTGGAGTCTTGTTGCCAAGGAGACGGTGGAGAGCGCCTCCTGCAGGTCATCCTCAGAGGCGGCAAGCTGCAGCCGCAACACAAAACAGGAGGGCTGTTTCTGTGGAGCTCTATGATCCTCAGTCTTTAGCTTTAATGCATACAGTGACAAATGTGGCTAAAAGACTCTCTAAGGGGGAGTAATTATTAAAAAGTATCAATGGAAGATAAACTAAAAGAATTTTGCCACGTAATTTATTCATTTTTAAACATGCTTGCAAATTTTTCTATATGATTTGAATTTTTCCTCTTACAATAAAATACATGAAATCCCCTTTTCAAAGGTTGCATGTGTGTTTGCAACGTCAGAGTGTTTATTCTGAATTTATGCAGCTCAATTTTAGTATTTATATGAGGCCATCTGTCATAGACACAGCCTGGTAAAAACTGGCTCGTGCAACAGCAGCAGATCTGAAGGCAGATCTACAAATGCAGTGAACTTAGTTCATCACACACTGCTTCTGCAAATAAATAATGACACAATATGATATACTTTGTTTTATAGGTTTTACCCCTATTCCAAAAAGGTTGGGATGATGTGTAAAATGTAACTAATGCAATCAGAATGCAATAATTTCCATTTTCAATAGAAGATAAACTTTTCAGATGCCAAAAATCAGACATTTTATACAAAATAAGAGTTAATTTTTAATCAGATGGCAGCAACACATCTGTAATAATTAGTTGCAGGGTGAAAGATCTGGACTGCAGGCAGACCAGTTCAGCAGCTGGACTCTTCTCCTGTTTCCAGCCATGCTGCTGTGATGGATCCAGTATGTGGTCCAGGTCTTGCTGGAACCTGCAGGCCTTCCCTGAAAGAGACGTTGTCTGGATGGGAGCAGATGTTGCTCTAAAACCTCCATGTACTTCTCAGCATTGATGGAGCCCCAAGATCATCACCATCCAGCTTTGACAATTCGGCCTCCTCCCTTGCACACAGACTCTTGATGATAATGAAAACTGTAGATGTTGAGATCTTCAAGTCTTCACAATTTTAAGTTGAGGAACATTTTTCTGAAACTTTTTCCAGATGTGTTGCTGCCATCAAATTCAAAATGAGCTAATATTTTCCATTAAATGATAAAATGTCTGTTTCAACATCTGCTATGTTGTTCATGTTCTACTGGGAATAAAATATAAACAGATGAGATTTCCAAATCACTGCATTCTGGTTTCATTTATATCTTATATAGAGTCCCAATTTTTTAGAAATGGGGTTGTAGTATTGTAATTTGATTACACCTTATGGTACAAATCAAATTTGTTTTACTTATTTATTCATTGTCATTATAACGTTATCTTATAGCTGAAAGACATCATACTTTTTACACAACTGTGGAAGTCAATGTAGTAAAAAACATAATGAAAAAAGGAGTTTAAATGACGGTTTCAGCATTCCCTCAAAGCACAGACATTGAGGGTGTGCATGATTTTACCAAAGCCAACATAACGTGTATTTAATAGGACAAAAGTTGGTGAGAATTTGAATTTAAATAGAAAATATCGTCTGTGACCACATTACATCCTAGGGATGCACGATATAATCGGCCCCCTATCGGTATCGGCCTATATCGGCCTTAAAACTGTGTATCGGACATTGGCCACCCCACCGATATATAACCGATCAGCCCACTGTTTCTAGTCTAAAAAAAAAACAAACAAACAAACTACTTCTTCAAAAACTTTTTTTTTACAGACTTTAACACTTCTAAAGACTAGGGGTGGGAAAAAATATCAATACACTGAAATATTGTGATGTTTTCATATACTTATATCATATTGGCGTTTAAGAACACTATCGATCTATTTTACTAACAAAATCTCACGATATTTCATCGCTCTGATCTGAAATCTCGAGAGAATTTCCAAAATACCATTGGATTTTGTAACAGAACAATGAAATCTTGCGAGATTTTGTAAGTAAAACAGATTGATACCGCGTTTTTAAATATCGATGTGATATTGGCATATAAAAATGTGATCGTCCAGTGTGATAGTCCCCCATTTTTCAAAGGGTTGGAAATGAAAAACAAAACAATGACTGCTTATTTTTTTCAGCTTTAATATCAGTATCGATATCGGTTATAGACCACATTAGTTTTAAAATATCTGTATATCGGATATCGGCCAAAATTCCAATATCATGTATCCCTATTACATCCCTTTCTTTCCAGGTAATCTGAACTTAATCAAGTTTCTTTATGAAGGTGGTATTAGAGAAAAAGATTTCCCTCCAGTGACTGAAGTGGAAGGACGTATCTCAAAATGGGCAATTTTAGGTGAACTGACCCTTTAAAAAGGCAGCTGAACTCGTACTTCCTTACCTTTTTGGAAACTTTCACCATCTCCTCCTCCATGTCCAACAGGCTGGAGGTTTTACCGTGAAGTGACCTGTACTTTTCCTCAATTTGGGTGAACCTCTCATTCTGTTGCAGCACCATCCTGAAACCAAGAAGACCTTTAATGAGAGACGGACGTTAGGAAAGATTAAAAACCCATGAACGGACTTACCAGCTCAGAGCTCCGCAGGCTGCAAGCGACAATATACACATTAAACTTTTAATATCAGGACTTGAAGATGTTTTATTTGCCCCCATTTGCTCTTCCGTCTTCTCTTTTTGTGCTTCATCTTTTCCATTTGCAGACAAAGTTTGTGCCAGATCTTCAGCGTGTTTCTGTGCCTGCGTCTTTTTTCTGTGTTTTACTTCAGTCGGCATTTTTAGCACACTAATAAACCGCAGACTAGCATGAAAAAAACTTTAGCCGGCTATTCGTTATGTCGCAGATTCAAATATGACTCCTGTTTTACGGAGAAGTTCATAATGGAGCTAATCATCCGCGGATGATAACCGCTACCAAACGTCTTTGGCCTTTCTCTTGAGGAAACTGCCGCCTTCAAGCGCTGGTATGGTCAGCAGGTAAATCTTAAAACTACGTAGCTAATAAGCTTTATTAAAACTTTAACACTGTAAAATGATGGGTTTTTTTTATTCTTTTTTGTCTACAACACTAAGTGGATACAATTTATATAAATTACATCAAAAGCTTCCACAAGGTTTAACATTTTTAAGCTTTCCCGTCGTGATCTGCACTGTTCCGACAGTACAGGAAGTACCGTAAACGCATCAGCCAGCCACGTAGGCTGCTGCCAGGATCTGCCCAGAGTTTCAGGCCATACTGGATTTATTTTGGCTTTGAAACAAACAAAAGGTCAACTGTTCACATTAATTGGCATAAAATAATTTGAAGATATATTCAAGTTTTGAATATTTTAGTAATCTACCAAATTTTCGCTTCTGTACATGCAAGTTAGTAGATTTTAGATTAGGCCATTAGGGATTTTAGAAAATTACAAGAAGGATGTTTAATCAATACTTGATATTTCATGAGCCAAATTGCAACTGGGGAAAACCTAAAGCTTTTAAAGATACAGGAAATAACTGAGCAGCTTAGACTAATTTGGACAAGTAATTTAGAGACAGGAGTTTAGGTACACGCCATTTATTTGGCAAGTTTGCAAAATTCTTCCATACATATTGATGCCAAAAATGGTATAATCTGATTATCAGTTAGCTTTGTATAAATGGCAGTTCAAAGCCTAATACATTTCTAAACAAATGTATTTTCCATCTCAGCATCTGTCGGTGAATCCTATAAACTACAAAAGGCCATGCAAATTACACAAACCAATATACTTTCATGTAACATTTAACAGCATCCTACAGCAGAAGACAGTCTAACAAAGACTGACGAAACGAACAACGTGGACGCACGGTTAAATTAGAGGCAAACATTAAAGTACTTCCAAGCAAAAGCTGCCATATGCAAATTATGTGTGAATAGGTAGCACGATGACTTCATGATGTAGTAATCTGGATGGATGAGAGAGTAAACAAAGGTTTTTGTCAATGTGGGATGACCAACTACATCTTTTACTTGTTCTCAATTAGTGCCGCTATCCTTTGAAACACATCAAATCAACTCCTGAGCAGTGTACTCGGTGATATAAATCAATTTTAGCTTAGTCTGGGCTGTAAAAACAAAAATATCTTAAATCTGAATAATGACGTATATCAAGCATAGAATGTGTAAAATCACTGCAAAGGTTGCAGAAAAGCTAAAGCATACCTTTTTCTTTTTTTCCCTCCCTACCCAAGCCATGAACATCAGCCTCTCTGTTCATATATTGCATTTGCAGGATGTTACAGTAACTAAAAATCTTAAAAAGAGTTGCTGACATTCATATTTGAGTGGAAATGAGGTCTGAAGGAAGCAAGTCTCACTACATTATGAAATCCTGACCTTCAATCCTGCTCATTAGATACCAAAAAGGGTGCAACTCTGCAAAATTACCACAGACTTCTAAATAAAGATTTAAGCAGAAATTCAAACCAAAACATCAAAGGCAAGGCAAATAGAAATAATCTATATATCATATATAGTGCAACAAAGGTTTAATTAAGCTAACTGCTTAATGGTTTATGATGTTTTTCTCCCAAGACATAGTGAAGCTCATTTACTTTTTCTCCAAAAGTTAAATGAAAGGTTATGAAACCATCATGACTAATATCAATCATCCTTTTCTACTCTTAAAACTTATGAGTGCTACTTCTGTGTATCAGTCTTTTCTAACTACTACAGTAAAAACAACCAATAAGCAGCTATTCTTGTCTAAATGACAGCTGGAAGCTAATGAAGCCACCAAACATCAGTTTACAATAACAGAGTTGATATATTTGGTCCTCCCAAGGCCTCTTTTTCAGCTTTTGGTCCAGTCTGTGAGGAGCAAACATAATTGCACTTTGGGGATGGAAAGGACACTTAAAACCTGTGAATGTGCATGAGAAAAAGCCTGAAACATAAAAAGTGTGTATGTGATGAGTGTTATCCAGTTCACAGGATTGTCTCCAAAACTTGGGTTTTGACCAAATGTAACCAAAAGTGGAATCATAAAAAAAAAAAAAAAAACCTTCCTTCATAACACCAGAAAAAAGCATTTGCTACAGTTTTTCCTCAATATCTAAATTCCCAAACCTCCAGAAAGCATAAGATATGATGCATACTAATTACACTTCAAGTCTGTAATATACACAGAAATCTCCCTTCAAACCGTCTGCAGAAAAACTTCAGCCCACTGAAAATAGATTGATTTACTCGCCATCTTCAATAAACAAGGATTCATTTTGATGTAAATCTGCAGGTTTGCTTGGAGCATTGATCCTCTTCCTGTGCTCCCAGGTGAGCGCCCATAACGCACTGGAAATGTTGCCTACGTCAATACTGCCACTCAGGAACCGTAGTGATCCTGAAATGAAAGATATACCTGATAAGAGACTGTATTCAAGGACATGGATATACATGATATTGATTAATAAGCCTTTTAAAGATGAGTTGAGATTGTGGACCAACCTGAATTGAGTTAACTACACCACTTGCCATTCCCGACAGTTTTCCTGCGACTGAGCGCACTCCGAGTTTCAGCTGGGACATGTCAGGAGCGCTGGGCAGCATGTTGGTCAGACGGTATGAACCCCCTGCAAAAAGTGAGCAAACGGTCAAGCGGACAGGTGGTTACGTGCAGCAGGTTCGCCCACTTATAGATGGCTAAACCAATCTTTCAAGCTTGATGAAAGATATCAAATATCTGGGATAACAGTGTGACCAGTGTTTCTCAGTCCTGGTCCGCAGGACTCCCTGACTTATGTTTTTTTTTCTTGTCTTATGTTTTACATGAGGGCGATCTAGTTGACTTCTATAGGCCAGCAGGTTTTCGATGTTTCTGGCTCCAACACACCTGACTCAAATTAAACGGATCCAACAGCCTATGAAGTGCTGCACAATGACTCATTAATTTGAGTCAAGTGTGCTGTGGTAGATTTCTGATATTTACTCTGTTATTTTAACATAATACACTCATATCAGCTTAGGAACGTGGTGTCCTGGACTCTGTCCTTGGGTGTCATCATGGCCTGGCTTGTGTGTGATGTGTGTGTCACTCAAGGACGAAAGCAAAAGGAGGCCGAGCTACACATCTCGCTCTTCCGTTATATCGATAGCATCACATAAAAAGCAGCATGCCTTCTGACCTGGTGGGTCAGACACATTTTAGAGCTGTGCCATTCTTTACTACTGGTATTTCCATTATCATCAGAATTTAAGACTTGTTTGTTTTTCCTACTTTTGCCTCACTTATGACATTTCTAAAGAAAAAACTTCCACAACAGTGTTGGAGCAGGGAAATACTGAAAACCTGAGGACTGTGGTCCCTGCAGGACCAAATATAATAGCCTTGTTTTAGATATTTCCAAGTCCAGCGCACCTGATTCAGATTAACTGAACTGCTTGTCAAGTTCTTTGCAAGCCTGTTGATGAGCTGTTCATTTTAGACAGGGGGGGTTTAAATGTGGAAACATCTAAAACATGCAGGGCACGGGGGTCCTCAGGACCAGGACTGAGAAACACCGATATAAAAAATCCCCATAAATCCAATTTAAAAGGCAGGGTAGGGGATCCTAGAAAAACGGTTCGAGCAAGTTACATTTTAGAAGATACACACCCCAAAACCACGCCTCAAGAGCGCAGGAGCGTGAGCCGATGGTTTACAAGCGAAGATAACCAATAACAGCCGAGTGGATAGCTCGTTAGTCTGCTAGTAAACAGCTGAGGAACCACGCTGTGTTTTAAGTGTTAATTTGAGTTTGATAGACATATCATCATTCAATCAATGAGCACGGACTGTTCAAGACAATTGGATTGGGTTTTTTTCAGTCCTGTCCGTTCCACAGGTGACTAAATTTCTACATTTTTGAGTCAAAGCATTTAATTAATTTGTCTGCAATGGGGTGTGAAAATGATTTTGAAAACTAAAAACTGCTCCTGGAAAACATCATCCACCCTGCCTTTAAAGATTCACATTCTTGGTTCTGTTTTGAAAAAAGCAGCATAAAGCTGCCGTGTCCTACCAGTCTGCTTCTTGGGATCGTCAAACAGGTCTGCTGAGCTTATTGCTGCGCTCCCAGCAAGTCTCTCCAGCCGGGTTTTGGCTTCATACTTCAAAAAATTCAAAACATACTTACAGACTGAATGCAAAACAGTTTCATCACATTGAGAAGACACTTTAAATTATTATCAAAAAAAATCTATAAAGGTGCATATTTACACAGCTACAAACCACCAGCGTCACTACCAAGGTTGTATTTTAGAAGTTGGTGTTTTTATGAACATAAAATACAATATTGACCCCCTCAGATTAAAAATCCCACTGAATATTAGTTAACTAAAAACATGACACTGCTATAATTAGGTATACCATGTGTTGCAACTGCATACCTCAGTGTTGTCTTGTTTTCCAAAGTACATGTCAGACGAGATAGCTTTGACATCATTTCCAAACTTTTTCCGAGCTTCTCCTGAATCCGAGACTGGCAGAGGTTCAGCTTTCCTCCGAGCTATAGACCTGACGTCAGAAAATGATCAGAAATTTAGATGTAGTGCAAGAATATTGGAAAAATGACACAAAAGCTGAACATCTTCACTTAGATCATGAATGCAACTCCATCTAAATTGTAACAT
The DNA here is from genome assembly GCA_023101725.1 of Atherinomorus stipes. Taxonomy (NCBI): domain Eukaryota; kingdom Metazoa; phylum Chordata; class Actinopteri; order Atheriniformes; family Atherinidae; genus Atherinomorus; species Atherinomorus stipes. The sequence goes on from JALJCO010000089.1 coordinate 120,631, forward strand.
TTTGTAACGAAGGAAAACCTCACAGTATCTTACCGGTCATCGAGTGAAGATGAGGTGGAGGAAAGATAGAAGTCTGGCTCTGGTTTCTTGCTCTCCTTCATCCAGCCGCCGCCATCACCTCCATCGCCCCACCGCAAAGAGAAACTATCTGAGGGGTTCGTTTGGTCCTCAAACCGTGAGAGGAACCTGAAAAGTAGAATCAATACCAATATGAGGTTTTACGTCCCTTACATCACAGGCAGCAGCTACTTATACTTAACTGACACACCAGAGCTGGCTGAGGGGACAAAGTGAAGCAGAGGGTCCTCCTGAGGGACAACTTAGGGTGGGAATATGGACCAAAAGTAAAATTTGAAAAATTAGGAAATATAAAAAAATATATTTAAAGGAGAGAAAAAATTGGAAAAAAGAAAAAATAAAGGAAAAAAAAAAAAAAAAAAAAAAAAAAAAAAAACGAAAGAAAAAAAAAAAAAAGAGAAAAAAAAAGAGAAAAAAAAAAAGAAGGAAAACACTGAAAAACAATTTATTACCCCCCTCTGCCCTGGACTGGACACAGCTGTAGGACACCAAGACAGCTCTTTCCCAATCTCACTCTATGATGGTCAGAACTATTAACACAAATTATGAAGCTGATGCTATTCCCAACTATTTAACTGGCAGACGTCATGGACATTAGAAGGAAAATTAGGAAATTCAGTCACTTAAACTCATTTAAGAACTTGTTATCGTTAATGAAAATGACATTTCAAGGCAGTATTTTGAAAGATCCTGAAAGTACATTAAGTACAACTATGCTGCTTAATTCAAAATGTTTTAAAAGAAGCTTTTGAATTGAAACTGCAACATAAATCTTTCATATTTTGACGTCATTTCTTTCTTTTGAAAATATTTTTAAACGAAGTATAAAAGAAAATGCAAGTTTGTGTCATTTTCTTAAGTAGACTCGCATTGGCAGAATATTCTGCTATATAATGTTCGGCTCTAAAAGGGGGAATGGTAGCGTAGTGATAACAGAGGTCAGCTTTGGTCTGGAAAACCAAGGTTTGAGTCCCTGGCGTGGCACTAAAGGTGAATCACTGTGGGCCCTCGAGCAAGTTCCTTAACCCTCATCAACCGGGGCCTCATTTATAAAACTCTGCGTAGGATCTTCACTTAAAGTGTACTTATGTCCAAAACCAAAAGTGTGTGTACGCCAATAAATATTCAGATTTATAAAACTGTGCGTACACACAGGTTCAAGCAATTTCCCCTTTATAAATCACACTCCTCCTGGAAGTTTGCGCAGGTGAATTTGGCTCATATCCCGTCCCCCGCACACCCACATTCTACCATAAATGGTCAATGGAAAGCACCTTATGGATGTTTCTGCATATAAATGAGCCAGCTGATCTGAGGCATTTAAAGCTTCATCGTAGTGACCGAAAAGACAAAAAACGTAACTTTGCAGGAACTGAAGTGGAGGTGCTTTTGGTGAGTTGGAGCTCAGTGGAATCACGGATAAATTAAAGTCTGCTGAGTGGCAGCAGGTTATTGTGGCAGTGAATGATGTAACAGAGGTCTGTTCCAGAAGTCGCTGTGGAACTGTGGAGGAAACGCCGTGCTAGAGCGACTGTGTGAGAACCAGAACACCCGTTTGTGTTGTGTGGTACAGCAACAACACAAATAAACATGAAAATGAAAATAAACATTAGACTTGAGCAAGTGAAATCCGTCTCAAACTCGCCTTTGGGCCTCTACTCGCGTGCTGTGGTGCGTTTGAATGCAACTCTCTCTCCCCCTGCCTGTAATTCGCTCTTTCGTATTGTTTTGGTGTGTTCGGGACGTCTCTGGGTGGAGATTTCTGTTTATATCACCAGCCAATGACAGAGCTAAGAGCATGACGCTGTGTAGGAATAAGCTTATGATTGGAGCAGACATCAATCACTCGAACTCTCGAAGGAAAAAAAAAGAAAAGAAAGAAAAAAACGGCGGATGCACTGAAGAAAAGGTAAGAGCTTCAGATAGTGCACGTTGGAAAACCAGGGTTAATAATAGTTTGGCTTTTATCCGCTTCTGAGCTCTGAAGGAGAAGCTTGAAGCTGAATAGGCTGAAGAACGAGGCGGCCATTAGCCTGAGAGGGAGGGGCGCTCAGTTTGAATACTGTTGTTTGCAAATAGAAACGGTGGGGGGACATCTGACTCTACCTTTAACATATAAGTTTGCTTGTGGACCTTTTTATTTATTTGAAAGGTTCTTATAGTTTCAGCTCAACTGCGCAGCATAAATAACTTGCTGGTTTGAATCCTGTAAAGTCAATCTATGATAATAATTTGATATAAAGGGGGAATTAAATGTTTGAGAGTGACAGGACATATGGAGAGCCTGCATTGGGCTCGACCCCCACCCAGAGGAAAATTTTACTTCTCAAAGCATCTCAGGAGACAAAGAGATCTCCTCTCAGCCTCATTCAGGTTTCAAATCATTCTCATAAATGTCTCTTTCGTTTCTCCAAAAATTCACCAGGAGAAATCGTCTTATTTAAGACTTAATGCAGACATCCTGAGAATTATTTGAGAAATGATTGAGATCTCCTTTGGAACTGGAAGTGAGACTAGGTTGAGATTTTGTGAAACTTTTCCTTCTGGAGACGAGGTTGAGAAACAGGAGAAATGAGCCGTTGTCTCATTTAGCTCTCACATGGATCTTACATTTGTCTAGAAGTGAATAAAACCTTTATGAGATCAGCTTTCCAAAATTATTTTCCTCTGGGCGTCTCCAAAATGTGCGTAAGCAAGATCTGTAGTTTGCTTAAAGTTACGCACATTCCTCAGCTAGTTTTTTTTTTTTTTTTTATAAACCCCAACTCTTGCGTAAGAAGTTGCCTACGCACTTCCTAACCCAGTTTTGTGCGTAAGCAAGCTTCATAAATGAGGCCTCCAATCTGCAGTGTTGTATAAAGTACCCAAAAGCCATACTTGAGTAAAAGTAAAAGTACCTTACTGGAAAATGACTCAAGTAAAAGTCAAAGTTGACTGCTAGAATTTTACTTGAGTAAAAGTAAAAAAGTAGCTAGTATTTACTGTACTTAAGTATCAAAAGTAAAAAGTACTGTTAATAAAACGCAATCAGAAATTTGAGTTTAACATTTTCTTTATTTCTGTTTTAGTTTTTAAGTTTGCGAATTTGCGATAGTAATTTGCAAAGTTTAAAGAAGTTTCAATACGTCCTTACGTGAACCCAACAATATAGAAAAATACTGTACACACAAACATCCTTACAGACCTGCATGCATGCCTACCAACATTCATACCCACGTGCATTCAATATTAAATCATTCCCTATAAACTCTTGGTGCTCGGAGGTGATGCAAACAAACAAAGAACTTGATTGGTGAACTTTAACATGACTGCAGTGCGACAGCACATGAACTGTCCATCCAGTCGTTACTGAACCCTGAAAAACTTTTTGTTCAACCTCAAAAGAAGTTGTTTCTCAAAATGGTGAGAACACGGTCTCGCTCTTGGGCTGAAGACCAGACCAGCGATGCTGAACAGCCGTTAACCTGCTGCTGAGGCAGGTAAAGGTGTGTTTAGCTTCAGAGACAGTTTGCACAAGGCTGCTACTAGTGGCTGCTATAGTCCCACTACAACAAAACAAAGATTGTCCATTGACTCTTAAGTTCCTTTTTTACATTATGTATTTTTGTAACAAGTAACTAAGATGCTCAGGTAAATGTAATGGAGTAAAAGTATTGATTTTTCTCGCAAAATGTAGTGAAGTAAAAGTAAAAGTCATCAGAAATAGAAGTAGTAAAGTAAAGTACAAATATAAAAAAATACTACTTAAGTAAAGTAACTAAGTATTTTTACTTAGTTACTATACAACACTGCCAATCTGTAATACAGAAGCCCACTGCTCTGTAATTTATTTAAAGATGGGTCAAATGCAAAGCTGAATATACCAAATATGTATTATTATAATTCTTATTAGATTTTCCAAATCCTCAAAGTGTAGTATTTTAAATGTGTAGCTGTTGTAGAGAATTTGAAGTGGCATAATTACTGAAAAAAAAAAAACAAACACTATAAGTATGAAGAAAAATACTGTGTTTGACCTGGTGTTGAAAGATCCTTCATCCTCATCTTCATCAGTAAATCGGCGTCCTTTGGTAGTTTTGGCTCCGAGCGGACTCTCCTGCTGGATGATGTGCATGTCTGATGTCACAGAGTGAGAAACGCCGCTACGTAATGAGGGGGGAAAAAAAACTTTAAAAATCCTCAATAAGAGCGAGACATAAAGGACATGAAACTCAAATCTATAATTAAAAATGGATTTGTGTGTTTTAGGATTCGACTCTTCATCATTATACCTCCTGATGCCCAGACCCATGCCCAGCCTCTCTGCCTGCTCCTTCTTTTTCCCATCTAATCCCTTCAGCTTCTGCTCCTCAATTTTTCTCTTCTGTTCAAGATCTTTATAGGCCAGTCGCATGGATGGAGCGCTGAGGAGAAAAAAATAAATAAATAAACCAATATGCGAGACGAAACAGTGAGTTTATTAAAGGCAGGAAGTAATCTCACATCGACTCCTCAGGCGTAACGCTCTTCTTGGTAGCGGCAGAGCTCTCCTCTTTCTCTCTGAGCTTGTCAGCAGCCTGAGCCGCCTTCTCCAGCTCTGAGAAGCTCTGGCTGCTGACCTTCTGAGCACCCAGACCACCCTTCTTAGACGCCAGCTAAAAACAGAAATAATAAAAACACTTGTTCCTTCATCTGACTCAATATACATGACCGAAGACGTTACTGAAGTGTGTGAACGTACTGTTTTCTTAGGACCGGCTGGCTTCTTTTTAAGAAGAGAAGGCGGTTCTGATGAAGTAAAGAAACACAATTCAAATGTGTTCAATAAAAGTAGAGAATCATCAGCTTCATAAATGAAAACAAACCTGGGTTGGCTTTTGGAGACACACTTAACATTTCCACATTGGGACCCTCCTCTAAATTTCCTAAAAAAATAAAAAGTCAATGTTTATTTGCGCAAATAAATAAGCACAAAACTATTTCAAGGTCCAACAAAGGCGAGTTATTTATCAGAAACACTGGATACCATTTCTGTCTTCCCCTTTTTCCAGGGTTACAGGTTTCTCCACTACGGAGGAGCTGAGACTCATTTTGGCCATATTAAGATTTTCAGGAACAGCCTGAACAAGATAAAGACAAACAGAGATTACTAGTAGAAAGTTACCGTGTAGATATCATATGCAAGTACACTGTACATACACTCCTGTTGAACGTCATCTAATTGTCACATTAACCTTGAATTTAAAATTGTATCACACTGCAACAGCTGTAGAAATAAAGCATTTCTCTTATGAACCATCACAAATATCTTCAAAATATAGCAAGTCCTACAGTTTTTGCCTGCGTTAAAACTCAATTCATTTTTTTTGGGGAGGGGGGTTTGAGATCTGATTATGTGGTGTTGGTTTACACTATAATTTGAATCTGACCTCCAGACATCAGTCTGAACAGACTACAGCCTTGAAGAGCCACAAACTGTGCAGAAGAAGACATAACATCACATTCATGATGCTGCGTTTATCTGTCAAAGCTGCATAAAATTCATCATGACCACACAGACTGGCTGCTTTAAAACTTGTAGATATGAATCCAAAGTAGCCCCAGTCTGATTTAGAGAAGAAAAGGTAAAACTATGGCTTAATATGGGTTAAATATAGGGGTGGGAGTCCAATTTGAGCCACTAAATGGGGATTTTAAGTAACATTTAACATATTTTATATGGAGAGAAATATGTGATCTTCTAGTTTATCCATCTGTCATATACGGGCAAAAAAGTCAGATTTGGGCTACTTTTGGGCTAAAACTTTTTTTAAAAAGTGAATTGTCCCATCTAATCACTGCAAGCAATACTGTTACAGTATACATTAATAATGAATAAGTACCATGTGTAACTGCTGGTGATTTTTTTTTTTTTAATCTTTGTGACACATTTATCTTTATCAGGCATTAATTACACAATTAACCTCGACTGATTTGTTAGATCACGGCTGTTTTAAGGCAGCCTGATTCTATCTTATAGGGGGGGGGGGGGGGGGGGCTGAAATATCACATTATTTTCATATGCTGATATATCAATACTTAAAAAACGCATATTGATCTATTTTACTAACAAAATCTCGCGAGATTTTGTTGTTCAGTTACAAAATCTCATGGGTTTTCGTGAAATTTCATTGGTAAATATTAGGGATGCACCGATTGTGAAGGTTGGGGGGGATACTGATTACGGTGTTTAATTGGGAAATTGGGGGAGTGGTGATTTTTTTTTTTTTTTTTTTTTTCTTTCTTTGAAAAAAAAAAAAATATAAAATCTTCTCATCCTCAAAAAATTTTATTTTAAAAAAAAAAAAAAAAAAAAAAAAAAAAAAAAAAAAAAAAAAAAACTTTAAAATGTTTTTTTGTTGTTAAAATTAGTTATAAAAATCAAATATATAAAAAAATCTTAAAAATAAAAAAAATAAAAACAAAAAAAAAATAAATTAAAAAAAAAAATAAAAAAATTAGAGTTAATAAAAAAAAAAAAAAAAAATAAAATAAAAGATAAAATAATTAAAAAAAAATAAAGAATAATGAAAACTAAAGTAAAAAATAATAAGAAAAACCCATCTGTCTCCCAAAAGAGAAAAAAAAAAAGGAAAAAGAAGAAAAAAAAAATATAATAATATATATATAAAAAAAAATATTAGAAGTAAATATCAATATGAAATCTGTAAATGAAAATATTGCGATATTTCAGTGTATCAATATTTTTTTCACAGCCCTACAATTTTGATTTTGATCTTGTGAATCTCACTAAAATCTTGCTGCTTCACAAGACAGGGGACACAGAGCAGCTAAAAAGATTGGCTTTGAACAACGACTGAACATGTACTTGGTCATTTGTTAAAAACTGGTGTTTTAAATGGAAGGAACACTATAGTAGGTCTGGCTAATAAACGTAGAAAAACAATCTCAGTAATGTGTTAACTTTAGTCAGCTTATTGTGTGGGAGCTTAAAAAAATTTATTCTTTTACTTTTTACATCATCATGAAAGTCACAGGGATCTACCGATACAGATTTTTTAGGGCTGATATGGATATATTCTCACGATGTTTTAATTATTATTTTCAGCCATAATTCAAAAGCAATATTTTATTTCATTAAATTGTGATTTTGTAAATTGTACTCATTATTAGTTTCGTTAGTTTCCTGTTATTTGAATTAATATTGTGAATTTAGCTTTTTCGTTAACTAGAGGGTATGAATAATTTTGAGGATGACTGTACATGTCCAACATTTATGACAGAATATCAATAATGTGTTAAAATTTTACATTTTTCTTAAACTATAACAGAAAGTTGAATATCCCTAACTTTTTGTGACTAGTGTGTATATGTGTGTATAAAAATATATATACATATACACACACACTAGGGATGCATGATATTGGAATTTTGGCCGATATTTTAAAACTCATGTGGCCGATAACAGATATCGATACCAATATTAAAGCTGAAAAAAAACAAGCAGTCATTGCAAAAAGCAGATTTGTTATCAGTTTCCGACACTTTGAAAAATAGGGGTGGGAAAAAAATACTGAAGTATAGCAATATTTTCATATGCCAATTTCAAATCAATATTTTAAAATGCAGTATCTATTTTACTCACAAAAATCTTGCGAGATTTTATTGTTCTGTTACAAAATCTCACAATATTTCATGAATTCTCGCAGATTTCATAACAGAACGATGAAATATGGCAAGTTTTGGTTAGTAAAATAGATCGAAACCACATCTTTAAATGCCAATATATCAGCGTATGAAAATATCATGAAATTTTCGTGAATTCTCGTGAGATTTTGTAACAGAACGATGAAATAATGCAAGATTTCGTTCATAAAATAAATCGATACCACATTTTTAGATGTCAATATGATATTAGCATATGAAAATGTCAGTGTAACGATATTTTTTCCCACCCCTAGTCTCCAGAAGTTTCAAAGTTTAAAAAAGAAATTTGGTTTTTTTTCTAGACTTTAGAAACGGTGGGCTGATTGATTAAATATCGGTTAAATATTGGTGGGGTGGCTGATGGCCTTAAAACTGAGTATCAGACGATATAGGCCGATACCGATAGGGGGCAGATTATATCGTGCATCCCTAATATATTACATACATATATATATTTAGAAACAAACAAACAGGGGGGGGGGGATCGGCCAACACATCCGATGTATTAGCCAATGCCGATACCAGCAAAAAAGAATAAAAAAAATATATAGGCCTAAAGTATCAGCCAGCCGATGTATCGGTCTATCCTTAGTCACCCCCATAATGTTCAACTCAAAGGTTGTTGTGTTACTGAGCAATAATACAATTTTCACCCGCGGAACATTTAAGCAGTATTAAAGTGTTTACTCTCTGCTGCTGCCTGTAAGATCAGACCGCTATACCTGTGAATGTAGGTTGAAGAAATCCACTTGTTTGTCACCTGGTGATGTCGGAGAGAGAGGACCCTGACTGTCAAGCCATAGCTGTAAAGAGGAGCAGAACAACTGCGGTAATGAGATGAATGTTTCCAGATGTTAGAGGATGATAAGCTAACAAGAACAACACAGGAAAACAAACAAAGGCGTTTCTTCACTATCTGGAGAGGTCAGCATATCTGCATTACCTCAGTGCCATGGCGTCTGGTAGCTTGTGTGGCTAAAGTCTTTATCTTCTCTCTGTAAAGCTGGGCAGCCCGGCTATTATACTTGGCATTAGCAGCACCGGCTGTGCATCCATGCTGGTTGAAAAATGCAGTCTGCCAAATTTAAAATGGACAAAAAAAAAAAAAAAAAAAAAAAAAAGCAAATGGGAGAAATTAAGTTAAATAATCCATCATGAAGTGCTGGGATTAAAATCTCATAAATTGCTATCTGGTACTTACCGCACTGGCATTGCCTCCCACTTGCATACATCTTAGCTGGAACCATGACCAGTTAAAATCCAGCTCGGTGGACCTGCACAACAGAAGAATTTTTTAATACACACACTGCACCTCAAGCTGACATTTGCATATATTTTTTTCCAAATACAAATACCTGTGCAGCCATGTTGTATGTTGCTTTTCATCTATTCAGTTTTGCCCGAGTAAATGACAAGAATTCTGAATATTTTTGCCAAATATGCAATATAATGGCATCTTCAGTCTCGCGGGTGGACATGTATCATTTGAATCCACCTATATCAGTTGTAACACGAGTATTAATGAAGACCAGCTTATTTTTATGGACTAATCAGATTTATCCGTTTTTGGCATTTCTAAAAAATTGCAATCAAACAAAAAGTAAGGAAATTTGTGCTTTATTGATCATTTCTCCCCTTTAAAAAAAAACAATTGTGGTTGTAAATACATTAGGGATCGCCCGATACAGATTTTTTAGGGCAGATACCTTTATTTTCTCATCAGCCTCAGCCGATACCAACTGCCAATATTTAGGGCCGATACTGCATTACCAGTATCAGCCCCATATAGTATACCAGCACTACCCAGGATTTTCGTGTCATTTTTCATATCAAAGTATTTTGACTTTGTGAGCCTCAGATGGTGAAAATTAAAAGTCCAAGATGAACCTGACTTTACCTCCAGTTCATATCTGTGGTGATGATATTATCTCTGTGCTAAATCTTAATTATCCATCTATCTAGTGTTATCACTGGGATGCACGATACTGGAATTTTGGCCAATATCCAATATGTCTATATTAAAACTCATGTGACCAATAACCGATATCGATACTGATACTAAAGCTGAAAAAAATATGTAGTCATTGCAAATAGCAGTTTTGTTATCCATTTCCAACACTTTAAAAAATAGGGGTGGGAAAAATATCAATACACTGAAATATCACAATATTTTCATATGCCGATAACAAATCGATATTTAAAAATGTGGCATCTATCTATTTTGCTTACAAAATCTTTCGAGATTTTATCGTTCTGTTAAAAAAATCTCTATATTTTGTGAATTCCGGCGAGATTTTGTGACACAACGATGAAATATCGCGAGATTTGGACAAATTTAACGAATAGGGCTGCACAATTCTGGTAAAAATGTGAATCGTGATTTTTTTGCTTAAAATAAAGATCATGATTCTCTAAAAAGTTTTTTTCCCCCAAAAAATATTTTTCACAAAAAAAATTTTAAAAAAAACAAAAAAAACCATCTAAAAAAAAGTTAATTAAAAATAAAGTGTGTGTTACAGAGAGCTTTGGGAGAATTTTTCTTGGGGAGATGCTTTTTTTATTTCTTAACAGTGGGAGGGGGGGGGGGGGGGGAGGGTTGTGAATGAGGGGGCCTTAAAAAATTGGGAAAATGGAAACTGATTTGTGTGCTATGTAAATTGGTTGTTTGGTGGGGTGGAGTGTGTTATTTGATGTCTTTTGCCAAATCAGGTTTTCTGTTTGGTTAATTTTTATTTCATTCTCAATTGGAGGTTGAAAAAATTCTCATCCATCATACGGGCCAACAGAAGCAAGAATCTTTCATGTCATCCACTTGCTCTCTAAGACCCCGGCGGGTCTCAGAAAGCCGGTGGGTCACCCTTTTTGGGGAGTAAAACGGGGTGACTCCACTAAAAACTGGATCATCATCTACTGTATGGCGGATCTGATGCGTTGGATTATACATCTGATGGTTTCTCCTTTTATTCTCTCTAAGAATATTTGTGAGACTCTCAGTCACCCCCATGAAGCAGTTTTATTCCAAAGCCTATTTAGGCGTTATCTGACAGAGATCCGCCTAAATACAGATTTCTCATTTTCTGTCCGCATTTTCTGTCTTCACCGCAGCGCAAAGTCCACGACTTATGATCCAAAAGCTTATAAGACGGTCTGAAACGCAACTGAGCTTTTACCCCAGTATATAACAGGTGCAGTTTGGTGGCAAACCCATGGAATTTCTTTTTTTTTTTTTTTTAATCTGTGGGGCAACATAAGATCGCACCCACCGTGCAGCAACATGATGTCTCGCGTAACTACTGCTGCAGAAGTATTGAAGAAATGAATACTACATCATTTACAGCTTCAATATCAGTATCGGTCATGAGGAGCAGAAAATGATCAGTTAATGGTATCAGTATGAAATTTTTATATTGCACATCACTAATAGAAACTTGCAGTATGGGATGTTGGTGTAACACACAAATCTAACTTCAAATATATTCATTAGAGTATGTCCCTATAGCAAAACTCTGATAAAGCTACAGCTGATTACAGATTATCCCACTTTCTATGCAGTTGAATTTAATCACTGAGACAATTAACCAGCTTCAAGAATAGAAATAAGCACATCTTTAAAATGAATCTTCCTCTGCTGCAGCCTGAGATGCAAAACTTTGAGGTTCTGAAGTACATCATTATTTTCAGCTTTAATATTGGTATCGGCCATGACTAGCAGAAAATGATTGGTTATCGGTATCGGTTGAAATAATTTATCAAACACAAATCTTTTCTTTTTTTGTGCCAAGTTTGTATTTTTAGTCTTATCTTGGCTTACCTAATAAAGGACAGGTGGACACCCAGGGATCTGTGAGTCCCGGAGCAGTCTATGCAGAGGAATACACCATAAGTGATGCTGGCCCAGCTGGGGTTTTTAGCTGCGCAGTCAAAGCAAACCTAAAGGTCAGAAAGCAACAGAAGACAAGCAAAATGAGCATGCACACGTGAAGATACTCATGTTAAAACATTGTGCTTCAGCTCTCTTCCATTTCAAATCAGTAAAAGATACGTGGAAGCCAACACTGAGTCGGTTTAAACTGACAGCACTGAGTCTGATGTGCATGTTGTAAAGATAATTAGCTAGCTGTGCTCCAGCTGGTTTAAACAGCTGTTGATGGGGTTTGTATTTCGCAACAAACTAATGTAGCACCAGGCTGTAAAGAGTTCCTTGTCATTCAGGACGTCTGCACCTACGTGCTCCATTATCTTCTGTGGACTTAAGACAAGAAATTTTAAGCCTCAACAAACACAACTGATGTCAACAGTCAAAACCCAGCTAGCTAGGCTGAGCTGATCAACCTCTTGGCTAACATCTGTTTGAAGCCGTTTACTTTTCTAGCAGTTTATTCTCTAGTAAATGTTACCGGAGAGCGGTTAACGTGTCCCAACAACATATTTCAACAAGTCCGACTTACGGACTACATAACAACTAGCGGATAATTGTTGAATCCATACAATAAACAGAAGTCTGTGTTGGCGTTTAACACAGTGCGACGTGTCAGATGATTCAGTTGACTTCCTTGGTAAAGACTATCTGCGCTTCATTAAAATCTCACCTTATTCGTAGGAATGGAGCGAAGTCGCTTGAAAATGGCAGCAATGTCCTGCTTGTTAGGTTCTGCCATTGTTCTACCTCTTAGTGGTAAAACCTGTCAGGTGGTTATAGGAACGGCATCAAGAAGAAGAAGAAAAAAACCTTCGTATTTTTCCCCAATAACAACTGAATGCGACACGTCAGTGAGACAAAATCATTCTCGGACACTGATTGGACGAAAAAAGCCCGTGGTTTTGTTATTGTAGAAAAGACTTCTGGGTAATGTAGTTCGTTTCAACCAGTAGGAAATAAACTTTTTTTGTTTTTCCATTCTCTCTCTCCCCCCCCCCCTATAAATCCTCTTTTGGTGTACCCCCCCCCCCCCCCCTTTTTTTTTAAAAAAGAAACAATTACAAAAATTTAAAAATATATTTAAAAAAAATGTATATTATTTGTCAGTAACAGAACAATAGGGGTGCATTGAATAAATGCAACAAAAAAACAAAATGAACAATGAAATTGACATGCACGCTTAAATTCAATAATCGTAAAAATTCTTGAATTACGTTGTTCCATAAATATTGCAATATGAATTCAGGGAAGTGCTGGAATATTTTAAACTGCTTATTCAAAGTCTACATTTAACAAACTTGAAAAACACTTAACCACCCACACTCATAATGAATGAATAAATCAATTTATTTATGTTGTGACACAACATTTAATGTGCAAGTACAGCTGCTACTGCCTGATGACAGCAGCATGCCCTGAAAACATGGCAAAACATCTCCTTTCTCATCATTACAAATATCAAATCAATACATCTGAATGTAGAACTTGTAAAGAAAAGTCTGCAGTTCATCTCTACAGAAACACAACTAGACAAAACACTTAGAGGAAAATGTGTATTAAGGGTTGTGAAAAAAGAAATATCTATTCTTATTTTAGCTTTTAAGAGAAGATTACCAACTTTTCACATAGAACTGGCTGATTTATTTAATGCAAGTGGTCCTCTACGAAGGGGAAATCATATTTACACTTCCAGCCAAATGGACAGATGCAAAGAATATTTGCCATAAAACATTCAATTTATGTATAAACTGATTTTCAGTCACAGTATTCTAAGAGTGGAACACAAGCACATGTGGCTTTATACTGTAAATTAACAGTTTTCAACTGCACTTCATGTGGTTGTAATGCTTAATTTGTTCTATTATAATAAGATCAGGCTATTTACACGCATGTACACAACACCATGCTTGCCTGTGCTTTATTACTAAAACTTGTAATATGGTTTTCAAAACAAGAAAAATACTAAAACGGTCTCCCACGAGTGAGAGAAGTGAGAGAACTAAAAAAAAAAACAAGATTCAAGTGAGTTTAACAGTTTGAAAACATTCAGTGTTGCTTGAAAGGAAACCATCAAATGCTAAAATCTACAATCAGAGAGGAATAGATCAGTGGTTGCCAATAGATAACGTCAGTAAAAATGAACAATCAACAGGTGAGGAAAAAAAAATTATACAATCAGTGAGTATACATTCATCTGCAGGGACTTGAAACCTATTCATGAGTTAAGATGATGCTCTAAAATAACCAGAACAGCTCTGATCAAAACCCTGAAAAGGAATGACTAAATAATGTTAGCACTACCTTAAGTGCTATCATAAAGGCTTAATTTGGCAAAAAGAAAAAAACATTTTACATGAATGGACTGGATTCTACTGGCAGTTCAGGTTAATTCTGTTTATAAAAATGATCATCTCCCTTAATGAATTAAAAGTGGCTGCATATAACATTGTAAGACAAGCTCTCAGACTGTCATCCCAGTGTTTTCGTTTAACGATATATAAATTCACACATACATTTGAGTTTCATCTAATATATATTTGAATAGCTTTTTCTGTAACAGCATAAATGGGATTTTAAGTAACATTTGACATGAACAGCAACTGTTCTGTGATCTTCCTGAAGTCGTCTAGAAACTTGTGGTTTGTCAGTCTGTAGGAAGCGACAGTATCAGGTGGTCGTTTTGTAATATGAAAAAACAAAAAAAACTGCTGCTTCGATCCAATCTTCACAAACGGGGAAAGAAATCAGGCCAAGCCCTCAGTTTCCATCTGAATTGTCAAGTCTCAAAAACACTCCTCACATGCATCACTTATAATTCATTACTGGATGTCCTCTACATAATTAGCAGGATAGAGGCCTATTTTTCCATCTTTGAGTCGGCCTTTGCACCAACCCTGATCGTCTTCTTCCCCAATTTTGGTAAATTCATCCCCTGGGAGGAAAAAAAGAAAAGACGACAAGTGTTATTCTGTTTATCTTCCCTGCCTGTCCACATTACTCCAGATACAAACCTGCTTTGAAGCTCAGCTCATCCTGCTCCTGTCCCTCGTAGTCATAGAGGGCTTTGACAGGCACAGATATCACCGGAGAGGCCGGCTCGTCTTCAAATGGATTTCCGTCACCGTTGGCAGAGAAAGGGTTACCAGCTGTGTCCTCATCTGACCAGTCTGGAGTCTTTTCCATACTGCTGGCACTGCACAGACAGACAAAACACCTACTAAGGATAGCGTAACATTTTTTTTTCTTCTAGGTCTTTGTGTGTTGAGGAGAACTCATGCCAGGTGTACAAGTTTGAAGTTAGAAAAGTGAGACACACCACCACATAAATTTCATTCAAACCACACAAAACAAAAGCAAAGATGCATCTCAAAACCTATACACAGCTTTGGCATTTATCCTGAAGACATTATCTTCTGGTTTCACTCCAAAACGGTGGAAAACATGCTAATGTTTGCTACAAGCCAAATATTCATGCTACTCAAAAGCTTCTAACAGAAAGTGCACACAATGCTGATAAGGCAAGACCAAAAAAAACAAACAAACAAACAAATAAAAAACATACTGATAGGTTGATGAGAAAACAGCAACATAAAACCAAGCAAAACAAATCATCCTTAGGAATGCATGATTGGAGTTTTAACTTGGACGGCCAGCAGAGGGAGCCACCTATACAATGAGCACTCGGCTCTGACAGACAGTGGAAAAACAGTAAATGTACACAGACTTAAATAATGATTTACAGTCAGATCGCTTCACATTTGAAAATCTACTTTTGGTTTATTTGATTGATTTTTTTGAGGTTAAACAGCCTTTTTATGTTTTCAGTCAAATGTAAAATAAATCAGACGTTCAAATGTGCCAACATCAGATCTGACTGTAAGACAGAGACGTACTGGATTTCCCACGGCAGAGAGACGCGCATCCACGCGCATGACACTTAATGTTCTGTAGGACATGAAACTGTTAAGAGTGAAGGACAGACACACATCGGCTCTGTGCAGCGCCATTCAGAGACCATGCAGAGCAGCACAACAACCTGCCACCTGAGGAAGACGCAAAGAAGACGGGACTAAGGGAAACAAATACAAGACACACGGGACGGATGGCGATCCATGGAGCAAAGACAGAAATGGAAAAGGCAGAGAGCCTGCAGGTGGGTGGAGGGTTTTCTCCTGTTCACCAACGTTTTTATTTCCTCTTTATTCACAGTGATGTGGTTGACTGTGGTTTGCTTCTCCTCTGTCAGCTCCTCCTCCTCCTCCTCCTCTTCATCCTCATCGTCTTCAAATGGGTTTGAGCCCACTGGTGCTGTTTTAGTGGGCACAGTCAGGCTGACAACATGGAACACAGTGAAAGATGGGTTGTTGACATGTGCAGACATTAACACATAAGGACTGTGGACCACCTGCGGTTTTCAACATGGGATGAAAGATGGGGGCTTTTTCTTTGCAGAAATGTTGCCAGATGATTAGAGACAAATAGAGACTAATTTAGCAAAGTTTTCTGATCAACCCTGGTTATTTTCTGAAGTAGAGCTTCTCCAGCTGCAATACAACAGCCATAAAGTCATCACACAGACATGCCTTCAATTTCGGAGCTGCCTTTTTGACAGTCTATACAGATATGCGTGTGTGTGGGGGGGACTTACAATCATATAGACAGTTTTTACTAGACTATCAGAGATAATAGTATCTCTGACAGCTACAGGCGCTACCTGATGGCTCAAAACTAAATGACTGCCCCTGTCTGAAAGTTAAGCCTCCTTGCTTCAAATATCACTTGCCCAATAACAATTACTGCATCTTTAGGGGAAGAAATGACCCACTCAAGTAATGAGTGACATCAACAAGGTATTACATTCAATCCAACTAAACACACTTAAGATGTTTAGCGTTCTTGCAACTAATAATTATCACAAAGCTTTAACAACATCCAGATGACAGCCTGAGCAACATTTAATTGTCAGCTTTACATTATTTATTTAAAAATCCCCCTGAGGAGATCACATGAGAGCCATCTCTTTCAAACCATGGTGACCTACATGTCACAGAACAAATCTTACTCATCTATATCAGAGCAAACACAGGGTTTCTACTCCCTGCTTACACAGTTGTTGGGTTGTGCGCAGCAGCAGCCGTCAGTTGGCCCTCGAGGGTGAAATGTGAACGCCTTTGTTTGTACAGTCACGCCTGAGAGGTGAGCTTGTGGTGTTATTACTCCAAACACAGCTTCAATAGGAGTCTGGCATAAAGTAACTTCTGAATGGTTTAAACAACAAACAAATTTGACCTTTTAATTATAAATCTAAATGTCTAAAAAGTTTAAATGCTACTTATCCCAGTGGGTTTTAAACTATGTTTAAAAAAAAAAAAAAGGAAGGGGAAAAAAACAAAAAATATAAGTTTGATGTTGATTCCAAACCAAGCAAGACTCTCTAGACTGGAGAGAAATCAAAAATATATTTTGAAAATGGAAATCAGATCATGCACACCAACACACGAGTCATACTTAAGGCTGATGGACAGAAAAACAAACATGCGTGGGGGGAGGGGCAGTCAGTCTGTCCCATGCTTGTAAAACTTTCACCAGTTCAGAGGTCAAATGATTTTCATGCTTTGCATTCCCTTTGTTGACTCCTCTACACACTCTTCTAGCACTGATTACCGAACGCACACCACCTCCTACAGATGTGTGAGGAGCAGACAGCAGGAATCTGTTCATTCAGTTTAGAAAATCTACAGAACCACAAGGATTCCTCCTGCACGTCGCATTCCACCTGACCTCTTCTGTGAGACAGAGACGGACGTCCTTATTTCTGCGCTACAGATAGGACACGAGTGTAAAACAATAGACTGAACAACGTTAAATCGTATTTTTTTCTGGCTCTGGTTGCACATCAACTTCAAAACTACTGAAAGTGCTGTAGAATAACTTATGCATGGTCCAGGCAAGTCAATGTGTGATCGTGAGCGATAGGGTGTGCATGTGAGGCCAGAAGAAAAAAAAAGAGTTAAATGCATCCGGCAAAGAAAGAGACGTTGACCACAGCAGGTAGAGAGAAGAATAGTGTGTGCCAATAGATGCCCAGCATTAAAATTAAGCCTCTTCTCTTCAGCGTAACGGCTGCGACAGGTGTAGAGTTCAGTCTGGGAGTTAGCCCCGAAGGAAAAGCTACTTTGGACCTGAAGAAGCCAGATTAACACTTGCGTTTCCCAGGATTTTCAGATTTTCCTGCAGCGATCAGCTGATCGCTGTGGTCAATCAGCTAATCTCTGCCGCAGCTGAAGTGCTTGGTGACATATCTGTGGAGACATCTGACTGCCTTAGTACATCTGATCTGAAACATCCTCATCACACCACTCCTGGCTCCGGCGCCGCATTCACACACTCCTCTGCACAGATGTTGCAGCAATTGTTCCGCACAGAGACATCATCACAAAGCTAAATGCGTTTCTCCTCCTTCTCTGTCTTGGCAAAACCCCCTCATGCATTTGCCGACTGCCGCCACAATTTTTTCAACATGAGCCAACAAATGCCTCCATGTTTCTTTACATTGTTTTCCATGTAGTTAGGGCCGATTTTGGCGTCTGGCTCATTAATCGGCATCGGCCAAAATGTGGCCGATATGAAAATTCTAGTTTTGCTTCAAATGGCAAAAAGAAACTTCTGCTGCGCGCTTCTGCTCTCTCCCCTCCCTTCCTGAGAGCTGCTCGTGCTGCTCCTTGCCTCCTCCCCCTCCCATACAGAGAGCAGTGCTTTCTCTGCACCCCCTCCCACACACACGGGCTACTACGCAGGCAGAGAGGAGAGCAGACCGATGCAGACGTTTAGTTAACCCCTGGTAAGCTGTGACTTTCTAAAACTACATAAAACTACACTTTGGTGCTTGGTGACAACAAACGTCCTCGTGGAAACACGTTGTTAAAGCGCATTAAGGAGCGCAGGCGAGTTTTAAATGCGCTAGTTTTAGCGAGCACATTAGCATTTTAACTGAGCTAGCTGCCCCTTTGTGAAATAAACAAAGATGCAGCTGCTAACTCCATCTCTACTATTAGCTAATGTTACTGCTATACAGCAGTAAACGCTGTGTAAGTGGCTTTGTGACACAAACGAGAGATAAATGCAACTGTTAACTTCCATCTCTACTGTTATCTAATGTAAAATTATTATATTGTGTCCCTCTACACTTCATGCCATGCAGGTTTTACTGGGACTCATAAATTCAGAAGTTTAAGTTTTCATTAAACTAATTAAAAGGCTCCAATTAATGTATTTATTTGTAATTCTGTTTAGATGTTTTAAAAGCTGCAACATTGCTCTTAAATATAGTTTAGTCCCTTGTGTTAAGCGGAAGATGGAACTTTTTGAAGCTTAAAGATGACAAATTTATATTTCTATGGTGTCTTAGTGAATGAGTCTTTAAAAATATATCATTTATAAAACACCTTCCATTAGTCTGTGTTATCACTGTAAGCTGTTTGCAGCCACTTGTTTTCTTTTGAAATGGTCATCTATAGTAATGAAACCTAATTACTAAAATACACTAAATGAATATATATTCATTCCCAGGCAGAGGAGAAGAGTAAGGTGTGGAGCCACTTCACAAAGATATAACAGGTGTTAGATGCAACGTCTGTGTCGTGAACGTTAGCCTGGGCTGCAGCACCAGTAAGGCAGAAAATGCAACAAATTTGTGTCAACACCTAAAACATCACAGATTCTGGTGTTCTGATTCTCAGTGTTGAATCACATTTTGGTCATTATAAAATTTAAATTGGACAACAGTTAGACAGTATATATGTCCTGTATGTCCATGTTCATTTTTTAATATCCTGGCTGATATATATCGGCTGACATCGGAAAATCGGTCGATATTGGATATCGGCCCATATATCGTATATCTGGTTTTTAAAGCCCCCAATATTGGTATCGGAATCGGCCTCAAAAATCCCATATCGGTTGGGCTCTACATGTAGTAAGTAAATAAGTACAATTTATCTATAAAGCACTTTTCACAGATAAAAATCACAAAGTGCTGTACATAAAAGGAGAAGTAAATGGTACAACATAAATAATTAACATATTAAAAAAGGGGAAATAGAAAAGAAAATAAAGTCATGAAACCCTGTCAAACCAAAGTCAGTCAAAAGCTTTCCTGAATAAATTCATCTCCAGCTGCTGTTTAAAAGATTCCACACACTCAACCACACGGAGGGACAGGGGAAGGTCATTCCAGAGTCTAGGGGCTACAGTCTTGAAAGCAAAGTCCCTGGGTTTTAAAATGGGTTTTTGGGACCTAAAGAGACTCTGGCCTGAAGAGCAAAGGGTGTGCTCTGAGGTGTAGGGACACAGCAAATCAAGAATATACCAGGCGGCCATGCAATACCTGGAAGGTCAAAACTTAAGATTTTAAAATCAGTTGAAACTTTGTAAGCCAATGAAGATTTGATGAAACAGGGGTGATGTGAACTGTTTTGGGTGAACCTGATGAAAGTGGAGCAGCAGAATTCTGAACCAGCTGTCGTCTTATAAAAACAAGTAAAAACAGAATTACAGTTATCGCTACGAGATGAGATAAAAGCATGAAGGCTCATTTAAAGATCTGCTCTTGACATTTTCTAGACATTAGAGACAATTCTTAGATGGTAAAAAACTTTGGTTCATTGAACACAGTTACGTATGTGATGTCATTCGTGTTCAACTGAGCACGCGTGTCACTTCAGAAGCTTGAGCTGTTCACATTGCAGTCGCTGGACAGGCTACATTTAGAAATGTGATGTGAACACCCATACAAAAAGATTGGATCTGACAAAAAATCAGAATAGAGCACCTGCAGTGTGAACGTAGCCATAAAGTCACACACCTAACAGGGAAGCTTATTTTTTTTTACAAACCTATTTTTGTGTGTTGACAGATGTGCTTATTACCATATGACTGATTAAACATAAGTTAATTTAGATTAACTTATGTTTATTGGTGCAGTTGCCACAACACTGCCACTAAATTTCTTTCAAAGTATGATTATGTTCTTATCAGCTTAGAGATTACATCAGGTCATTAAAACCTGTCAATCAAACCTCAAGCAACTCTAAACCTTGATATGATCTTAATTAAAAAAACACAATTTAAACTGATAAGTGGAAATGTGTGTATATTAAGGAGATTTTCATCAAAGCATGATGGTGAACTGAGAATTAAGCGTTTTATAATTAATTCTGAAAACTGCGTCTAACACAGGTGTTGAACACTAATCTCCCGTCTGAACTTTCCAGAACCCATGGAGCTTTCTGTGTGTGAGAACATTTTCCACATTACTTTTGGCTTACTTTCAGTAGTGCACCAGCAGACTTCTGTCTTCCTGGGAAGACTTTTTCCCTAACACACTGACTAAATGTTTTCTGTTACCAAGGGAACAGCCGTATAACTGCACGTCATTTCTTCTTACGGAGAAGGCCGGCATGTGTGAAACCTTGAATCATCTCTGGAATGGGGAGTTTGGATTTATGGAAGCATGTGATTTACAAACAGATGCTCAGCTCTGACATTATTTGTTAGGGACAGAAAAAAGAAAAAAAAATACTAAGTGATCATATATGTACCTGCTACTGGTCTTGGCAGGCTGGACAGGCTGGTCTGACCCAGTCTGACTGATGCCCGTCAGTGTGACGCCCTCTGATGGCTTCTTCTTTTCCCGTCTGCTCAGGGTTCGGTTCAGGTCTATGGACCAGTCCTGACAGACACATGGAGATACACATTACAGTCAAACTCTGGACTTGCATCTGGGCTCTACTTTGTCAGCTGAAAGGTTGATTTTATTTCCAAACATGCCTTAAAGCCAAAAGAGGGTGAACATCTCACACACATGAGCACAGCAGTATAAACACTTCAACCAAGCCCAGGATCAGTGAAACATTCCTCAGGCCACAACACTGACTGGATTTCAAAACTGTGCATGCATGTGTGTTCAGGGCAGTGTAAGGCAGATAAAATGATAGACACGATCATCGAGTATCCTTCACCTCTTGTAGGAAACACCACCAAGAGATTTGCCCACAACCACAGGCTTACAAGGGAGATAGAAGCAACAGAAGTTTAACCAAAAAAGTCACATCTCCATCAGCAAATCAGTTCTTGTATCTGGATATACTTATTCATCAAGATAAATATGAGATCTGTTATTATAATGACGAGCAACACTGCTGCATGTCCTTTGTTAGGGCTGGGGAAAAAAAATCGATACCAGGGCTGTACGCTTAGCTTTTTCACTAGGAGCACTCGTGCTCCCAAATGAAAAATTTAGGAGCACAGAAAAATTTTTAGGAGCACTCTGAATTTTCTTAAATAGCACATTTAATATTAATAATAATAACCTTCGCCCAGACAATAGGCCAAATGATGCATTACACCGAGAAACAAACAGTTTTAAATACAGAGAACTTCTCTGTCCTACAGTTTTTTGTTGTCCGTCACCTGCCACACTTGGCTGTGTCCATCCAGCGGTCCACAGCAGGATTTGGTCTGGGTGGGGTTGGTCTGGGTCAGGTGGGCTTTAGTATGGATGTTGATTTTGCATTATGCATTGTTGTTAAAAAGGGCATCAAACCGGTGTTACAGCAAAACCTGTGACCCATGAAAACT